>JXSR01S038180.1:54494-67460 GCA_000969725.1 Ophiothrix spiculata
CAGATTTTCTGTTGTAAAATATGATTGCCTTGATTAATTTCGACAAATAAGGTGTCATTTTAAAGCTTAGAAAATGTTGTAACAGATGAAATGATAAACTCAAAATTGATATCATATGCAAAGTCCCGCCTTTCGGGGTGAGTAATCGCAAATGTGAAAATAATTATAATGATTTTTTCTCTAACAAATATTTGTGACTTGCTTTTGCATGAAAACATTGAACATACGAGCCAAACGTATTGTCACCATTATATTATTTTAAGATGTGCGGCATCACACCTTCAATACAATTCATACTTGTGTCATCTGACTTTTAGTGGTGTTTCAAAATTACTTGCACATTAAAATAATAATAAACGGGAATGCTTATTATTTGTTGAATTTTGAATCAATGCGTTTATGACATAGGTATAAACCAAAAATAATAATGCTCTGATATTAACGTTACACAAATATGTACGGTGAAGAGGTTTGTATTATAATTTATTTAAGTTTCGGTTCTCCTGCTACTAAAGTTTTTGCACAAAATAATGTCTATACATGTAACCATTTTATGGGACACCTGGAATTTTGAGATGATCTATCTGCACAGTATGCTAAGGAATCATCTTATGTATAGATTAGCCTGATTTGACGTTTAACATCATTTGCAATTCATCTCATTAGGGTGATTAACAATACTTTAATGCAGTTAGTGTTCCAAATTAACGATTGTTCATTTTCAATTTTTAATTTGTCAAAGAAACAAAGTGCAATATGAACATTATTTTGAAATAATCATCTTGTTTAGGCTTTCGCCATGGAAACCCAACTTGGTACTTGGTACCAAGTAAGCTGAAAGAAGCTTATCTTTAACAGGGCTCCAAGATGTTTTCTAAATTCAGTTTTGAATGCAGGAGGAAGACCGGAGTACCCGGAGAAAAACCTGCGGAAGCGAGCATGGACTAAAAACCAAATGCACATAAAGCGCCGGGCGCGGGACTCGAACCCGGGACCTCATTGGTGCAAGGCGAGGTAACTACCGCTGCGCCAACCCGCTAGTTATATTTTGAATGAAAATCAAAACTATTGTAGAAGGTAGACAGATAAAACATACTCGGGCATTTCAGTCATGATCATAATGCACATACACATTATTTCAGTTTTACCTGAGCATTACTTGACTTGTCTACGAGTGATTGAATATAAATATCAACACCAATGACTGGTTGACCCTAAAAATATACAGAGATGACAAATTACGTTGTTTGAACTCAAAACAAATTTGTTATAAGATATTTAGGCCAACAAAAGCATTTCTTCGTCAATGTCGTGTTTTCATTCTGTTGCAAAATAATATAGCGTATAAAATATTCCTAATATTTTACTCATTACCCATTTGAAATTTTACAGCTGGAACATCGGAGATATAAATGAAAATGTGTTAAAATTATTGATATTATGGTAACCACAATATTAATTACACAGTAAACAGTAGGTTAATGGAAATACAAAATTGCTCATAAAATCAAAACGGTTGTTCCGATTTGACTCAAATTTGATATTGAAACATCTTAAGTGGTGATCTTTCATATTACAGCAAAAACTAAAATTTGAAAAATCGGACTATGTACCTTTAACAGTGGGGGTTATGTCAACGCATGTTTGAGGTTATTTTTTATCTACAAAGCATGTGTTAGATAAGCAAGTTTTAAGTCACAATATAAAAAAAGACATATAATTTTCAATTCATCTCAACTTTGTACATTTGTTTTCATAGTCTACATGTTGGATTAAATGTTCGAATGCTTTGGAGACAAATGAATTCTTGAAAATCAACACCAATGTTTGATTGAGTCTTAAATCCACAGCAAAAATACATCAAAATGACTGGTGGTGTTTTTTTTTTCTTTCGAATAATTAATCAATTTAAGTTTCGTTAGTACATTTGTTCTAAAAGCCTTAAGATTTACTCTAAATTGTCGTAGTTGAAGTGGCAGATGGGTTTTTCTCAAACAAAATCAATAAGTCACATTGATGTTTTGTAATCTACTCATGGAAACACTGAACTAAATTAAAGCACCTCAGAGCGTAAAATGCTAGCTCCATTATTAACACAGTCCCACACGTACTGGCGTGAAATTGATTTGCCAGATCATGGCTATTAAAATGGATCGAGGTCAAACAAAAATTGAAGCATACTATCAAATGATGGTGAGGCTACCGAATTAAGCGAAATTTCCGCTTGGTAATTTAATGAAAACAAATTGTAATTTTTTTTTTGGTATTTTGATGACAATTTACATCCATATATATGTATTGTTAAGAAAAAAAAACGCAGATTATGACAATCTTTACTTGATGTTTTGTGTGCAAATTGAATCGTGTATTGATAAACAAATAGCTACTACAGTATTTCTCTAGGGTATTATTTAGTGTTAACTTATACTTTTAGCAGTGATGTATAAATCTTGATTGTAACCAATATTTTGTTTTTCTTAATTGCCTTGCATGAACGCGTAAATTTATCTCCAAATGGAAATAGGAATAACATCTAAGTATTAGAACAACGTCATCCTTAATAACAAACTATCTATTTTTTTTGAGCAGACATTCTCATAATAAATATTTTACTGTACCATTACGTTGTCTATCTCGTCTTTGATTAACACATATCGATTCATCTTTGCATTGACGTTCTTGTATATGCTCCAATAGTTTCAAAGTACCAATTTAAGCAGACACGGAAATTATTAAAGTACTTGCAAATCTACTCATATTTGAAGTGTTGTACTTTAAGGACGTTTATACTCTATTAAAATACATGATACAAGACAAAATCGTATGGCAAATAATGAATATAAGGGATTTTTTGAGAGATAAATATTTTGCCTAATTTCATTACACTTATCAGTACATTGTATTTAGTACATAAAGATATTTCATGAATGTTTTTGAAATAAAATTTTTCTTGAAATATGTAATAATTACTTTCAATTCACTTTTGCTTTGATCAACATGTTTGATGCGATAAATTTCTAATTGTAACATTTTGTAAACAAAATATTTTTTACATACAGTTAAGTAAAATAATTTTCAAAGAAGGTATAGTGATATGTCGTTAAACCAGTATTTGAAATTACCAAGGAATGTGACTAATAAAAGCATTCCGACAAACCAACCAGACATGCGTTTGCCTCCAAGGACGACGTGAAGTGTGCAACTATATACTTCAGTTATTTTGATTCGGTATATACATTCACTGCTGAGGGACTTGACTAACATTAGATTATTCACAGTCACGAAAATAGTAATAAAGATTATCATTCATATTTATAGTAAACATAGACTGAAGTTTGAGGCTACTGAACATGATAATGCTGGTGACCTATTTATGAAATCAAAGACTATGACTATTTTATCAATTTCAGTTGAGGTAAAACTCCACACATAGTTAATTGAATTTGTGTAAAATTTAAGAACGAATCTTTTAAAACACATTTGAAAAATATTTTATCACTTATTTCTTATTTTATATATTTATATCGGACGTTTAAACGTATATCATGGTTAAAATGATAACGATCTGCTCATTTTCATTAATGAAAATATTGTAGATTTTAATGTAGATAGAATTGCATCAATAGATAAGATGTATTTCATTAGTATCTTTGTGTATCCTTATATAATAAATTGCAGGTGATAATGTATTCAATTCAAGTACACGAACCAGAATATTAATGTTCTTACACAAAACTATCAAGATATAAGACTCGACACTCGAATAATATGAACTGTCTATAAACTTTTGAATGCATGTGGTTTAAAAAAATGTTTCAAAAAATTAATCTCAAATTAAATCAGTATTGAATAATCAAATTAGATTTTGTGACTGAAATATTGATGATATAATGAAGATATTTAAATCTTTTTTAATACACTGACAGTTGTAAAGTAAAACTCACTGACAGGAAACACGAGTCATCTATCTTAATTATACAGCCTATGCTACCTCTAAAATTATTCTAGCAAATCACGTTGTAAAATGGTGCCATATAGTTGTCATAAGCATTGACCTATAGACCAAACATGTTTTATTGCCGAAAAACATTTGTTTCACAGACACAGATCAAGAACCTTAACGCCAAAAGTATGTCAAATGTATTCAAAAATAATACTTGATGAAAGTCAGATCTTGTTGCTGGTTAGTATTCAGGTGTCTTGTCATGTAAATCAATCCCTTTAAAGTACCAGATAACATTATAGTAATGAATAATTCACACTGATAGTTCGTGATCTACTTATAATTGCACTGACCTGAATTCAAGTAACAAAGTGTAAATGGCCAGCTCAGTTACTAACTGAGTTCTGCACGTAATTCCCGTGTTATTAATTTGTAAGATAAAGTAACTTGACTGAAACGATAACATGCCAGTTTATCTATGCTACAAAAGTGATCTAGATATACAATGTATTGCATGTTGATTTTGATGCAAATGACCCGGGGGCAGTCCCAATCTGGAGGCGACGCGTATGTAAGGCTCCAAAGACCCCCATTTTCAATGTTGCTGTCACCCAAAGACCCCTATTTTATTGCAATTGCATGTGCTCTCAACCAAAGTCCACATTTTTTTTTCAATTTTTCTCTCACCGAATGCCAAATTTCGTTCACCGAATGCCAAATTTTGCTCACCGAATGCCAAAAATCATGCTCTCGCACAATGAACCCTCTTTTTTGGAGCCTGTGCTCTCACCGAATGCCCAGCCTGTAGGAGCGCGGGCCTTACACCCGTATCCATTTCATATTTGACTTCCCCCCCCCAGGCAAATGAAAAGAGAAACGCAAATATTAAATTTAAGATACTTTTGTTATATTTAACTTTTTACATTAATTATATTACACTAACATTATCAGTCTGTGAGTGTGATTGTATAGACTTATTATCATGAGATCAAAGTTTGACTTTTCTTGTTCATGAGGAGCAACAGACTGAAATAGATCATTGTAATTGGACCGAGTGAAATATTTAACGTTTTACCATACCAGGACAAAATGGGGTATAAAACAAATATTTGATGGCTCACCCCGAAGGGGGGGGGGGTTGCAGATGATATCAATTTTGATTTTATTATTTCAACTGTTAAAGCATTTTCTAAGCTTTAAAATGACACCTTACTTGTTGAAATTGATCAACAGAAAATCTACTGAAAATTCTTATTATTTTCTTAATTTGTTGCTGCCTATTTTCATCAGTTTCTCGAAAAGTGTTCTGTCGCAAAGTCCCCATTTTCGGGGTGAGTCATCACATATAACCACCTGTTTTGTGGGATATTAAAAAAAGTTGACCAAATCTTGTTTTTGTATTTCATAGTTTGACCTCATGAAATAATCTTTTTTACTATTTTTGGGTTGCAGTTTGTATTCCTTTGCTTTTACACGATCAAAGTATTACGTAATATTTGTTTGATCATTTTCATTTGTTTGAAATTGAACTGATTTCTGTTAAAGTCATGCAATAGTTAAAAGTACCATATGACTTAAACACAGTGGCGTGCCCAGGATTTTTTGAGTGGGGGGGCACAATCATCAGTTTCCCCCGAATGACCAATAGCGGCAGAAGGGTAAAATATGATATTTTTAGATTATTTATTTTTTTTGATAATGCGCGCGTAGCGCGCGAAAAATTTTGCAATTTACGCAAAACATGACAAAATTTGGCTGAATATTGACAGAATACCAGAAATTTCGCGCGAAGCGCGCAAAATATTTGCTTTTTCATATTTGAATTATCAAAAACAAAGGGAAATTCAAGGTATTTTCTTCTCTTTCCTTTTGATTTTTTTCTCTCCTCCCCTTTCTTTTCTATCTTTTTGTGTCAAGATGCCCGAATGGGCCGTTTCCCCCGACCGACTCATCAAACTGGGGGGGGGGGCACGTGCCCCCCCGGCCCCCCCTTTGGGCACGCCACTGCTTAAACACGCTAACTACAAATAAACATATCGGATCAATCTGTGGCAAAAATAACAAATGTAATCTGTGTTTAAACTTTGGATAAAGAAATCAACAACGAAACATGAAACAAATATATATACGAATAAATAAAAGATGATACCATGATTGACATCCATGCCAACACACTATGCCAACACACTATTTGCCAGGGATGGTAGGACGTGACGTCATCAGAATTTGAAACTTCCATTCTAAAAACTTGAATTTTAACTAAAGCTGAACAATTTCATTTCATGCTCTTAATTACTGTATAAAAATATGCAGATTTCAAAACCGTTGGGGCTTGGACTTCAACCCCAGAAAACTGAAAAGACTATTTGTAAGAACTTTTTTTCTTTTTATTTACGCATTTCAATATACAGGCAATACCACGGATAAATACAGCATAAAATCTGAGTAAACAGTTAGGTAAACATGCACTTTATTGCGCGTCCACCATCATCTGCTATTTGCAAAGTGAACCCAGTTTCAAACTAAGCCATGCATCTTTCACATAAGGGCTATTCCATAATTAGGTCAACTATTCAAAAGCGTCAAAAATTAAACATCGTTCAAATAACGCCATTTATGTCTCAAATTAAAGGTTATAGCATATAGTCAAATGAATTGATATTTATATTTGCTTTAGAATCTTTTCAAAAGCGTCAAAAATTAAACATCGTTCAAATAACGCCATTTGTGTCTCAAATTAAAGGTTATAGCATATAGTCAAATGAATTGATATCTAAATTTGCTTTAGAATCGGGTTTTACAAGATATGGACAAAATGTCAAAAATGGCATGTTGCGGACGTACATTCAAAAAATGCTACTTTCAAACACCCTGTGCTACTTTTTCTTGTTGTTTGAAACAAATTAACTTTGCAAATATTTTAATTTGATATAAACTCCTTTGATTTGAAAAATTTGAAATATTGGATGCAACTTGTTGCGGACGTGCATATTGCAGTTTTTTGAAATTGTCATAGAGTACGTCCGCAACGCAAAAAATGTACGTCCGCAACGGTCGAACATCGTGAAATTATAACTCAAGCATATAAGTTTTGATTTTTTTCTTTGCTGGCATTCTTAACTTTGGTCTTTCTTGCAAACAAAACTGTATTAGTTTCAACCAAAGATCTGCACACTTCATAGCAATTTTGACTGAAACATAAAGAGTCCAGAAAGTGCAATTTCTGTGAATACGTCCGCAACGGTGGTTTGTCGTGACCTGCCTCGCAAACTAAGAATGGGATTGGAATTAAATTGTCAAGTTTTGTACTTCTATCAGAGATATTTCAAATACACTTATTTCAAAATTTGGAAGCTCTAGGTCCTAAAAGTCTATGAAGTGTACGTCCGCAACTACGAAACTACCCATAAAGTAACAACAAACGATGCAGACCGGTTAATACCAGGTGCACTTCTCATAACTTTGTTGTGTCAACATTGTGCCAGACAGTAGCCCATAAAATATTAGCCTCATGTGCAAACAAAGTCAAAACAGACAATGCACTTTGCTAATATATACTACGCATATACTCGTACATTGAATATCCATTTCCAGGTTAAAATAAAAATAAATATAAATAGTACAGACATTTGAGCACTGATAGCCACAAGGCAGTATTAGCAACAACCAAGAGAACAAATAAAAGTAGGGTCTCTGAGTTAAAGAAAAAGGGGAGTTTCTGGGGAAATTGCAGGTTAAAAACGAGGGCCTGTTATTAGGCTTACCACATCACAGCAGCGCCCAATCGTCACACTCTACACAGCTTTTGAAAGTTGCCATAAACAGTAGGACAGCCAGCGGCCTTTTGCGTCAAATTATTAAACATTACGCGATGTCCCGCGTAGCCGTACGCAGCAGTTTTTGCAAGCAAAAATAATCCTAAATGGTAAATATTTTTCAAAAATATCGTTTTCGAAATTTGCGTTTTTGAAAACAAACGCTTTGAACGGGATTGTGTTCTTAAGACTTCAAATTATACGGTTATTTAAAATCATTGCGATTGTAGACGCGTTTTAATACTTGATCATAACACTTTTGTCCCAAATTTACGGCAAGAAATCCCCTCAGATTACTTTCAAAAACCGATCCAGTCGAACTGGGTTTCATCTGTATTTTCAAAATTACAAGGTGCCCATCTCTGAATTTCTGGAAATATAAAGGCCTATTGTTTATCTACAACCTACTCTTTTTAGTTTTTCAAAATGCACGTTGGATATTTGACAAGAAAGGATTTTGTTGATATTTATTTGATTTCTTATATCATGTCGCTATTTTTACCCCATCAATCTACTGGGCGGTATCGCGTTTGCGTAATTAAGAGTATAAACGCGTAAACTCTTCCGCGTTGCGGTACTCCACGCGGGTTTTCTAATCATCGCGCAGTGGAAAATACGCGTTTGCCTCTCAAAGACAGGTAAAATTGCCGTAAAATGTGTATAATCGAAGGCTAATGTTATGGTTATTTATTGTTAATTTCATGCTTTCCCGAAGGGTGCCCATCTCTGGAAATAGGCGGCTTTTATAAATCAAAGTTTGTTCTGGCGAATTAAAATAATGTTGAAAACTTTAGAGCGTTGGATATTTTTCTATTCAGAGAGCAAAAATGTAAACAAACATTTTAGTTTAAAGTCGTAATTTTACAACAAAAACTTTGGATGAAGATTTTACAATTATAACTGAATAATATCTGTAAAGAAAATATAGGTTTGAAAGAGTTTTTCCTGAACTTTAATGTGATAACTTTAGAAATCCAAGGTGATAAACAGAATTTTTTTATTGATTAAAGAAAATATTTGAAAATATCGCGGGAAACAACATCATCTTCGACCCCAAAGTGCGCAGTTCAGCGCTGCAAAGTCCTCGTGTTTAATAATTTTGTCGGCATCCTTTGATCTCGCGTTTTGGCTGTCCTACTGTAAAAACTCCAAATGTCATGTTACAATTCTTACAATTCTTAATTTAAAAGATGAATAGACTTTACAACAAAGTTAACCAATATTTTCCCCAAACAATACTGGAATAAAACCAAAACTAATCATAACAGTTATTAAACAGTTTTTTTTGACCAACAATACTGAATTTTTAGTATTTTTGACGAACAATACTGGTATATTGACATTAATTTAACAATACTGGTATATACCAGTATTTTTGACCAACAATACTGAAATACAAAACCTTAACCAGAACTGAACAATACTGATACAATATTGGATAGATTGAGCCAATACTTATTGGTCGAGGTATGAGTTGCAAAAATGGTCAATATTTGGGTATCTAGTATTGTCCAAACTTAGTGTACAAGTATATGGGACCTGAAGTATACTTTTTCCCATTAAGTGTGTGAAAATAATTATTTTAAATCTAACATAATTGTTTTGAGTGCTTTCAAATAGTCAAAACAAGAAGTACAGGTGACATTTCAACTTGATCGCATTGCAACATTTGTTATTACCATATCATTAATTAAATTGTGTACTTGCACTGACAAGTAACAATACAAACGGAGTTTATTTGACACTTATAGTGTTTAAAGATTAATACCTGTCCAATATGTTATAGTGTTCAAATATTAATAACTCAATCCCTGCATCACCCATAACGACGCCTTCATGACACTTGTCTGCCGATACTCAAGCTCATAATATATTGCCGCGTTAGTATTTTTCATAATGGGTATGAGTCTCAACCTGTTAGAAAAACACATTTTCTTCAGATATTATACAAATAAATAAAACAAAGCTAGTTTTAACCCTTTGGTAGTTAATTAATGTACTTCACCAATTCTTGTTATTTCCATTTCCTATGTTTTTATAAGCTTAATTACTTATATAATATGCTTTCCTAGGACTTTTACTTGATATGTTATTTAAGAAATGTTGTTATTAATATTGTATGTTTTTTCTTTTATATAATAGATTCTCTGTCTGAAAAATTGTTCATAAATGTGACGATCAAGTCAAAAAGTCAATTACATCATTTTGAATTTATCACTTCAAAGAGCCAACGAATAATACAAGTATTCGCACATTCGTACTTTCTCAGTGCTATTTTTGATTATAGAATTTATATGTGTTGAATGAATGACCGTCTTTTTTTCAATAACATAGGATATATCTTATTTTCCTAGCTTACAAATATTATGAAAAGAACATTTGAATTATTTTCCAATCAATGATATGCCTTTTCATAGCTTGTTAAAAATTTGATAGCTTTAAAAGTAACAGTGACATACATGCAGTAATGACATAATTGAATTATTAATGGCGGAATGGTCTAAAGGTCGTCAGTGCATGCCGCACTCTTACTGATGATTAATATATTGTGTATAATGTTTCAGCTACAAATTTGCTTATGATAATGAAACATATCATAGTTGCAATTAAAAAAATATGTGAATTAAGTTCAAGTGAACGTTGGTCGTATGGTTAATTTTAAATTTTAATAAATTAAAATTATTATTTGACATATTTTGATGAATTTCTCATGTATACTGTAGGTGATATTGCAAAATAAAAGTAGGCTAAAAGCTTAAACAAAAAATCAACACCGATATATGCACAAAATATATGAAATTAGCTTGCTGAAAAATTACCATCCTACTATAATAAACTGTAAATCGTATTAGCAGGGATATAAAAAAAAAGTTAATATCAGACTCGCGCCCCTTTACTTTTTTAAAAAATGTACATATATTAACACACTACTTCTTTTGTTTTGTTTTCATTTGCAATGCTCCGACATGGATTTTTCGGATACAGGTAAGTGATGCTTTTGTTATTACATTATCTAATTTTTGATAGTACCATTAGTTCGTAATACATCATATGCTTAGTATCATTGGATATTAGTAGAAAATAGAAGATTCAGTATATGACTATTCTTGTTAGTTCCTTTACGCTCGTATATTAAGCATAAAACGTAGCAACATTAATACTATATTCAAACGCCTAAAAGAAGTAGGCTAAAAGCTGAAACAAAACGTCAAAACCTATATGCACAAAATTATGGAAAAATGTTTTTTGTAAAAAAAAAAAATATTTTTGGCTAAAATACATAAAATACAAACAACTTAAACAGATTTGCTGTTAAGTGAATCAAAATGATAGAAGTCTTTTAAAATCCTAGAAAAACGAAATATCTATTCCAGGAACTTCTCTTTATAACCAGAAATTATTAAATATTGTTAAATATTTAACAATTTGTTAAATATTGTTAAATAATTTGGACATTTTTGTAAAAAGATTATTTATTCGTTGAAATCACTTTTGAATTATAACCTATGTTTTGGGGCACTGCCTTGTGTTATTTTCGTTTTCTTTTGCAGACTGTTTTTTGTGTAACTTTGTTATATTGGGCATAATCACTTCAGGACTCCTTGGCCTTCCGATTATGTCCTCAATATCAGAGTGATTTTATCTTATGTGTTTGATATGTATATTATTTGTTTTGATATTGAAATAAATTTGAATCTGAAATATGAATCTGAAACAGAAAATGTTGAAATGAGACTTTAATAATTTTGTACAATCAAAGTGCTTTCACTCGAGGTGCTAATAATTATTATTTAATTCTGTAGAATGTTAAATATAATTCAATAGTTAAATTTGGTTAAAACCATTTTTCTAAAAATATCTTTTCAATAGAATAATCTTTATCGACTTATGAAAGGTAATATTACAAAATTAGACAGATTGTATATCACATTCAAAACACAACATAACCACAAATGTGTAATGTTACAGCAATATAACGTTAATGAAATGACATTATAATAGCATTCAATTATTAAGTTCAATATGTGACCGTCCAGCCCGTATGAGCAGTAAATGCCAGAAACTTCATTTTGCGCTACATGTGAAAATACATGTCAAGGTCATAATTTTCCGAAATTGATTTTTGACAGATTCACAATCTTAGTGCTTACTACCAAATACCAGCAAAGTTTCATTTCAAGAAAATGACAGGAAATGTGATATAATTCTGCATATTCTTAAGACGATCAACAGAAAATACAGGGCTTACTGATCTTTGAACGCGTTTATCTCAGTTATACGTTTTACTCCCTGACAACCTTTTGCGAACCATAACTTGACTTCTGGAAATCGTATGAAGATCATTAAGGTGTCATTTTAATCTATAAAGCATGGGCTTTGCACATATTTATTAAAGTGAAAATGACAAGAGCTGGCATTTACTGCTGTTTTTGGATGGACGGTCACATATATGTAGTACCTACTTAAACTGTGCATAATTATTATGACATTTTCATTAACTTGTCCAATGATTTTTTTAGTTATTAAAAAAAAATCCAACTCTAAGTGTGTTTTCTCATTTATTTTTATTCAATAAAATATTATTTACTGTAATAATTTGGTAAAAAATTCAACTCTAAGTTTATTTTTCTTATTTCATTTGCTAAAATATTATTTACTGTAATCAAATATTTGTTGAAAAATAGATGATTCATTCATTGCGAATTGGATAACGTCATGACAAACCTGTCAAATCGTTTCTGTTTCACATGTACGTTTTTCAATATGCAAACAGCTTTTATTGTTATTTTTACTGATTTTCCGCACTCTGCTCTATTGCAAATTCTAACTACATTAGCTGATGTACTTTTCTCTATTTCATTTTATTAAAAGTACACAGTTAACAACATGTATATGTGCTTCTGAGAATCTGAAACAAGAAACATAGTTTACAAATTCAAATAAGGTCATCACATAGTGTTCCATGTAGACAAGAATAACTTTCCTATATATCTCAAGTGATGTACTCGATATTATATATCATTGCTAAGTGGTATAGATGTTTATTTTACCTCACTTCCATGCTTCTCGATGAAATACAAAATATCAACAAGTGCTTTGATGGAGCGATTTGCCTGGCACTAACTCACAGGACATGAACGTGATGAAAATATATATTTTGAAATGATACAAACGGTGTAGGAAGCCATTAGTGTAATAAGAAATTAT
>JXSR01S038180.1:68045-103064 GCA_000969725.1 Ophiothrix spiculata
AAAATTTACCATGCCGGCAGCTATTGGACTAAGTGAGTTTTGAGAAAGAAAAAGGCACATTTCTTAATCGTGAGTAATAAAATACAAAAGGTAGACATATCAAATGAAATATTTTCAACACAGAGTTAAAAACAGATTAAACTTCGCTGCTAAATTGCATATGTTGAGTTGAATCAACAACTGCATCCAGTCAAATGATTGTTACCGGTCTATACTTCAATTCGATCAGATTTATTTTGTAACATATTTGCTAGCATGTAAAAATGTGTTTGAGGCCGAGTATATGTGACCGTCCAGCCCGTATGAGCAGTAAATGCCAGAAACTTCATTTTACGCTACAGGTGAAAATACACGTCAAGGTCATAATTTGCCGAAATAGATTTTTGACAGATTCACAACCCTAGTGCTTACTACAAAAAACAAGCAAAGTTTCATTTCAAGAAAATGATAGGACATGTTAAATAAATTGGCATATTCTTAAGACGATCAACAGAAAATATAGGGCTTACTTATCTTAGTTATACGTTTTACTCCCTGACAAACTTTGGCGGACCATAATTTGACTTCTGAAAATCGTGTGAAGTTTATTAAGGTGTCATTTTAATCCTTAAAGTATGGTCTTTGCAAATATTTAAAATGACAAGAGCTGGCATTTACTGCTGTTTTGGGGTGGACGGTCACATATATAGTTCCGCCCTTACTGTTGTAACCTTTATTTTCAATTCATTAATTTATATTCATTGAACCCGTTTCATCTAGAGACAAATACATTATGTCACACATAAATAGGTGTAGTTTTTATTTCTTTCAAGTGTATTTTCATAGCTGCAGTTAGAATGTTCTCGATTCAATGAGGACTACATCGAGTTTTTTTTATTACATTCAAATAAAAGTTAGTCATTTAAATCTAAATTTATTAACATTCAAAGTACACCTGTCCAGCTGGCCTTCTTGTTTGGTCAGGTAGTTCACATACCGACGACAAACTGGATTTATATCGTGTAATTGAATTTTCGACCGTATTATTGACGGTATAGAACACATAAGCACAAGATGCAAAATACACAAATTTAAAAATAATGATGACACATATTTATTTACGTTGCAAAAGTCAAATGCATATAGGCCCTGCATGTGACGTGTAATACCGTGAATATGGCGGATTGTAAAAAATGCATTAAATAGATGTGTTACCATTACCAAACACTTCATATTGTCCCAACAATAAAGATGCACCATTATCAGAAGGTTAATTACAGTATCTTGTTGAATGGACTGCGATACGCCATGTTTACGGGAAATGTCATCAGTCCAAATCCTTTATTTGGTATCAATCGAGTAAAGCATGCAAGACCTCTTTACGTTTACTCTATACTAAGTTATCAATTTCTGGTAATAATAATATGTTGGGTATACACTTGTTTGATACATTAAGAAATGTTATAATATTTTGTAAATGGATAATGTTAATTCAACCTATTTGACTAACCTGATACCGCGAGATTGGTGTATTTTATACCTTGTCCTCCTGGGCTATTTTTTGTAATACGAACTGCGAGGGGGGGGGGGATTCTTGCAATCCCCCTAATATTTTAGAACATAACCTCCTATGAATTTGATTTTGTTATTAATAGATAGATATAATCCTCTCCTATCCAACGATACCAAGATTATCAAAATCGGCCAAAGCGTTACGTAATTATGACGTCATAAAGTACTTTCGAATATAAAAAATCAGGCAAAAATGGCCATTATGGCAAAAATGGCCACTAAATCAAAAAAATTCTATTAAAGTTTTGAATATCGGATTTTTTGCTACTGAAGAAGGCAAATGATTATTCTAACATGTCTTGTAAGTTTGAGTCTGATAGCATGCAGTCTTTCTTTCAAAATGGCGACTTGAAAAGTTCCGGGATTTCAACCTCTACGCCGCATAGGATGTAAAAGAGATTACCTAAATGCCTGGGGTCGGTTGCTTTTGCGTTTTTATACTTCTTGAATAAAAAAACAATGTGCACGGATTACAGATGACCTTCAACTTGGTATAAGCACCAAATTCAAGACTTGTTCTTGTTTTAGTATTTAGCAGATTTAATATACTTTTAAATTCAGAAAAAAAAATATAAGAAATCGGCTGGGAAATAAGCTATATACACTAAATTTGTGTTAATCAATGTCTAGGAGAATATATAATTTATTAATGTCTTGATCAACTGAATGTTTGATTTTACTGACTATTTTTACTACGGATAATGGTTTCATGACTTTATAAATGTTATATCAAAACAATTTGTTTGTTTTACATTTCCAGGAGAAAAAGGGAAAGGAAAAAAATATGATTCAGGCCTTATGTTTCTGTGAATCTTTTTAATTTCTTTACAGATTATTTGACCATGTTTACAAAAACTGTTTTTTTAATTACTTATTTGTGCAATTTTTAATCATGAAATTAACTGCACTCTAATTCGCAAGTGTAGAAATCTTGAACTTTTAAACCTTTTGTTGCTACAAATAGCCTCCCTTCTTACAGAAGTTTAAAAGCTTTAAACGTTAACATAGTTTAAATGATTAAACAATAGGTCATATTTTTTGAGGTCGGGCCCATTTGCGTTACAACTCACACACTTCATCCATACCTAACTCCCTCCTGGTAATGGTTGATTAGAGATAATAAACACCTATATTTGGCTATTATTTTTTTATTGATTTTATAGACTAATACATTATCTTCAAAATCATACCAAAATTATAACATTTCATACAATTATTGAAAAGTTATGATAAGATTTGATGCACAATGTACATATATCATCCACACCAACCGCATTTATGCCCGTTTTGATTTCTGGCTAAATTAGCTTATTGACTTTAACTTGTTATTAGCGTTAATGATCAACTTTTTTCGGGTTAATTCCAACTTGATTTTGATAAACAATAACCAGCCTTTGAAATCAAATCAGATTTATGACACTTCAACGGATTTTTAAGAAGATATGACACAAAAATTGATGCACAATTTCTATGATGCCTCATCCACACCCGCCTCATCCACACCCGCCTCCACCCTGGCTAATTAGCTTTAACGGGTTATTAAGCCTATTTAATCACTTCATGTTGGGTTCTATTCTTAATTTCTTGAAAGTCAAATAAATTGTCTTTAAAATGATACCAAAATTAAAACATTTCATGGGATTGCTGAAAAGATATGACAAAATTTATGCACAAATCATTCTCAATGTAACAAATCCACCTTTTATGGGTGCCCACTTTAAAAAGCTTGACCAATAGTACAGGGTGTCCCACACAAAACGCAACGAACTTTGAACTTTTATTTTGAGAGAAGAGAGCACAATGGTGAGTAAACGTTGCAATAATATAATTGAATAGACCATTAGCTTTTACAGGAATGTTGTTTTGTTTAAATTGGATCTCTAAATCAAAAGTTATTGCAAATTTTGTGAAGTCCCAAAAAATCTTGATGGTCCGATTTGTTGATCTGTAAAGATTCACCTCTGGTAGTAACATCATTGAGCACACGTTGAATGGAAATTGCTTAAAACATCACATGATTAGGAGAAGTATCCCTTGAACCCATTTTATGACATTAGGACTCAAGTTAATGATGATCTGCTGACATTAAGCAGGTTTTTGCGTCTGCTTTAATCAACCAGTTGCGTCCCCTTGGCAGGCCAGATGAATCATTACATTACTTGAGTTCTTAAACTCCTTTGTCTTCAGTTTTCTGCCGTTGTATCGGTTAAATACTTATCATTGGTTGACATCTTTCATTAAAATCCTTTTTTCGACTCTTTTGGTAGAAATTGTATCCTAAACTACCCGATTTTTGCACAAGAAGTAACAGATTCAAGAAACATGAGAGTATCAGGAAGATCAGTACTTTAATTGAAAATTTTGACCTATTTAAGTTAAAAATGAACTTAAAATATCACCTAATGTTAGGTACAGCTCAGGTAAGATTGGTTTGATTGGTTGCGCACTAGTTGGTTACAGAATTCCCTTCAATTCAGGTTTGCATTTCTTTAGCCTGAAGTCTTAAACTTACAAATCGGACCAAAGTAGATTTAAAGGGCTTTCTTAAATTCGTCATATCTTTGGACTGGAGTGGTAAAATGAAACGGGACAAAAAGCATGTTGTAGAGTAATTACTCCACTTTTGAAAAACATATATCACTATGATTAAATCTTTTGGTAACTAATTTTAAATATTTTTTATTTGCTCGTTGCATTAATATTGGGACAAGCCGTAGTATAAACCTTTAAACTATATATGGTTACAGGCTTTAAACTGTAGCTATGGTTTTAAACACTTATACGGTTCTTGTTTAAATTGGTTTTTATTGGATATAACTTTGTTTCTGTGTAAAAATAATATGTTCGTGGCGATAACCACGTTTGTCTTTATCTGGCTCAATCGCTGTGTCGGTATCGATCATTCACGTATCATATGGTTGGTTGATTTAGTTAATTCTAGACAATATGTGTTATGTTTACAGTATTTTGATGTTGCCTGTTGGTTCTGGTAAGACTGGTTGGTACAACAATATGTATTTAACATGATTTTTTGCACATTTTTCTCTGGTTCGTTGAATCGGTTGATGAGATCGGTAGAACGTAGATTTGTTTGTTCGATCAGATCGGTCAGACACTGTTTTAATCATGTTGTGTACATATTGTGTTTATTTACAATGCCAGTTCCACAACTGATTAAAGTTATATAGATAATGTTGAAAAAGCTCTCACTTCTTTGCTTTCATCATAATGTCATAACCTGTTATTGTGATAAATGAAACATCTTGCTAAACTCCCATAGAAAATGAGTGAGAAGAGACGTACTTACAAAATTGATCATATCTTGCTTATTTTTCAGCCGATTTATATCATTTTTTTGCATTTGATAGTATATTAAATTTGCTTTACTAAAGCAACAATGAATTTAATATTTAGTGCTAAAACGTCAAGGTCATCTGTAATCCGTGTACAATTTGTTTGATATTTTTTAATATAGCGGGAAAATCTTTAGGGGAGAGATTGCAACAACCCCCTCCCTCCCTTTTTTGGGAGGACGAGTGTTAATAATATATTTTGACTTCTACCATACAGATGTATTTCTTTAAGATGTTTAAAAAAAATTTAAGAACGGATATAATCTTAGAGGTGAAGAAGACATTTGGGCATTTCTTTATTTATGTTTCATTATTTTCTTGCATTCTTTTGCAAGTCGAAACTTCATCAGCACCACCAACCATCGGTACAACTGTCAAATTCAGCAAGGAAATTAAACATAATATTTGATATGGTACAGTAAAACATTATCACTTTGAAAAAGTGTCAGGATTCCAAATCGTGCAATATTACAATTTATAGGTTTCTTGACCTGACATATGACACCCCAAACGCCTTAGTATAACATCAAAACCGCGAAACTTGTCAATCCAGACCTTTTAGCTATATTTAAAGAATATTATTTACAAGAAATCAGAGTACCCATATTTATTCTATGATAGGAGAGGAATTCATAAAGCGAAGAGATATATGCGCTAGAGAAAAAGTTACACACAAGTAGTTAATAATTCTGTGATATTTTACAATTAATAAGGGACACATTAGTGACCCGTTATATCGAAAGGTAAGTTAATACCGGCGTCATGAATGCTACAGTCCTACCCATTTATTGTCCGGGTACCTATATATTTGTATAGTATGTATTGTGTACGTGTATCGATCACACATCAAGGTCACGCTTTACTCCGTTGAAGTCAATGGAGGGGGACAACGGCATAGTAAATTACGAGGTACAGGCCATTGAAGCTGTGTATAGCCAAAAATCACGTCCAAGGTCGAATTTCTTATTTCTTTAGAAACATTACCTTTGAAGTGTATTCTATCATATTAATCAGGTTGCAACATCAAAAACAAAAAATAAATGTTTTAAAAAGAGAGATAAAAATCCTTTCACCAGTTCACAAATTTCAACCTCGGTTTTCTCAGTACTACAGTTTTCTGAATCAGTCCGATGCCTTTTACCAATTTGGATGTAACTATGCAATCCAACATCCAATAACCAAAAGCAATTTGTCATTTTAAAGCTTTAGATATAATCTTTCAGATGAGACATGAGACAAAAAAAATCAATTTTCATTTTAGGACTCTTTCGATATGATGGGTCACATATTTAGTACATCGTTTAGCCAAATATATTGAAATATGTCTGTAAATATTTCAATATGTACAGACAGACATTATATCAAAAATAGTAATGACATTTATTTTATTTAAAAATAAAATAATGTCATTGCTATTTTGGAACAAATTGATAAGTCATTATTGCTGTAACCTTGATCATGTTATTTATTCGTCCGGAGAGTCGCTATAATGCATCGTAAATCAATGTCAGATATGAAACGCAAACAACAATGCCATTATGTAATAAAACTTTGATTATATTTGCAGACGGTGTGTAAGTGCAATATTTTCTGATTTGAAGATATAAAAGTGAGATAACATATGTGACTAAGAAATATTGAAAAAATCTCTCCACGAACATTAACGACGTCAAGTTATGAAACATGCTATTCCAAACATTAATTGCAATAAGTGTACTTCTTAACTAACATATGGTTTGTATAATCCAACATATAAATTTCAATAAAAATAAACGCTGCAAATGCTTTTGATGAATAGCAATGTTTAAAATGAACTTAATTAACATGAAGTATTTTCTTTTAAGAAATTAAATTCTTATTTTTAAAAAAAAATGATAATTCTATATAAACACTACTTTTGCGGTCAAAAATATAACTATGGTTTCAATTGTATGAACTACATGATTTTATGATAAATAATTCAATATCAATAGTCATCATTATAAAAATAATGCATTTGAATAATTTGCAATGTTTTACTAAGTAAGTTTTTAAAAACATATCTTTTTTTGCATTACAGAAAGCTATTTTGAACACATAACATGTTCAATTTTACAATCATTTATTCCTAAGTTTTCTGAACATATCTTACTTTTTTTTTGCTAAAAAAGGGGTACGCAGATAAATTATTCAAATAATCCAGAAAGTAACTATTTAATGCAATTTTCAGTCAACAGTATTTTTAAATAGCATAAATATCATGATGTTTTGAAACTTAATCATCGCAGATATTAATGAATGATAACATTTTGTGATAAACGGCAGTTTAGTTTAACGAATCAATCATTTTTCCCTTTATGTAATGGCTACATCTATCAACAACTATTTTATGAAGATAGTAATATTTCAAATCATTTCAAACTAAGAAATGGTAAATGTCAAATTATTATCAATAGCTGAAAATAGTAACAATAAAATAAAAAAATATTGCTTCAATTTATGTTTAGTGAATGACATTTATACAGTAGAAAGTTGGCAACTTTTTTTGCAAGTTGTAATAGTAACATTTCAAAAGAAAACCTGTCAACCACGTCTCCCAAAAATCTTATAATAATATCTCCTGGATCATTCGAGGTGTGCGTTCACTGTACCTCAGATGTTAAAATAATCAATCTGGTTCTAAAGGGCTTTAAAAACTTACCCTAATTTGCTTTGATTTAAAGCTCTCATGTTTTTTTTTCTTGATACGCCCGATGAATATACGGTAAAAAGAATTATATACAGGGTGTCCTAGAAAAACAACAACTTACAATCTTTGCGTTTAATTTTCATGAATTTAACGGATAGTCAGAAATTATGTAAAGGTTACATTTTATTGCCCATGATTTGAACATTTAGATACGGTTTGTTTCATTTCAATCGGTAGTGTACAACAAAAGTTATTTTTTATCAAATATTTGGGTGTATTTAATATTTTTGTCTGGTTCAATTTCACGGTTATTAGCCATAAAGTAGGGGTGTTTCTGAATGGAATAAAAATGGGTTATCTAGGAAAAAATTATCATATCTGTCTATTTTTACATCAAGTCTGTTCAATTTTCAGCAAAGATAAAACATAGCATGCACATGATAAATTAGTAAGCATTGTTGAATGAGCAGATCAATGACAATACTCAATAGTACTTCATTTAAGTGGAACTTACAACATCGTGAAATTGGACAAGGGAATTTTACATCCAAAAAGGCTAACTGTTGTTGT
Source organism: Ophiothrix spiculata (assembly GCA_000969725.1). Taxonomy (NCBI): domain Eukaryota; kingdom Metazoa; phylum Echinodermata; class Ophiuroidea; order Amphilepidida; family Ophiotrichidae; genus Ophiothrix; species Ophiothrix spiculata. The sequence continues at coordinate 76,188 of JXSR01S038180.1, forward strand.
AGACTACCGATTGACATTTAAACAAACGGTATCTGAAAGTTCAATTCATGGGCTATTAAATGCATTCTTTTCACGCAAACGTCATTTTGGGATACATATCATTTTGGGGTTAAGACACCATAATGGGTTTTACACACCTTTGGGTATTTCGTACATCATTTTCGTTGTAATAGACACCCTTATCAATTTTTTAGACACCTTTCTCTTATTGACACCTTTTTGTTTGACACATATAGCCGCCCATAGCTTGACGTTTTTTTACCCATATGTGTTCTTTGCCCCTACCAGTACATGAGAAACTTTATCTCATTCGGAGCTCCATTTCACATTAAACTGGATTACGTATCAAGTCAAAAGCAAAAACGTTTCCATATATTTTCCTCATAAATCGACCGCTTCATAAAAAATGGTAAAAATATTTTATTTCAATTATATGAGCAACAGTGTACTTTAGCTTTGTGAAAGCGCTTAAATTTTGATTTCAAAAGCATAGTACTTTAATGTTGATTTTAAAAATGACATTTTCATAGTAGAAAGTTGACACTCTAGTATTTTCTCTTTAACATGTTGCAACAGTAATATTACATAATACATAACATCTCTCAAAAATAATAATGACGTATTATCAATGCATCATTCGGCGTGTAAATTCAATGTACCTCTGATGTTTAGATAAATAATCTAATTCTAAAGGGCTTTGGAATACTTACCTTTATTAAACTTGCATATGTTTTGATAAACCACCAAAAAACTTTAATTGTCTTTGATACACCTTATCACTTACAAATATACAGTATAAAGAATTGTCTTTTGTAAGTTCAAGTGGTATCTCTTTTATTCATGATCATAACCCACAGACATATATGTTTTGTTCCCCGTAACCTTTCATGACTTGTCTAATGCTGTCTCGGATGATTCATGTGTTTGAGACAAATAAACTCTTGAATATCAAAGCTATTGATTGATTGACCCATTGAAGCTACGAAAAATATATTGCGATGACAAATTACTCTGTTTGAAATGTTCGTGCTTTTCTTGACACAATCAATCATGAAGCTTTGCAAGCATAATTTTTCAAAAGACAAAGTTCAGATAAATAACATTTCGTGTTTGTGCATATTTCTGTTACAAAACAATATTTCGATTTTTAAATAACTAAATAAAAAAATATTATACATTTATTTATTTGTCAAGTAATGGACTATAGAAACTCAATTATTACATTTTCTCAAGTTTTTGTTCTTTCTGTTTTCTCATGAATCAATTCGAAATGTTATTATACTGCAAGAACAGTTAAACTCAACGATTGTGGTCTAAACCGGTTTCCTGCAGTATAAAAAATGAACCAAACTGCAACTGGATCAAATGCAACAACTAATCAAATAAGGTCAAAATCCTTGGAGTAAGTGTTTTCTTGGACGCACATTGTAGTACCACTTGCTCAAAATGGAAGATATAATTTCTTCTGTCAGAGACATACTTTTTTTATTGATATAGAGTAGCACAATACAGGGTGCCACAACATTCAATGGTGATCCACTTTGCGATACGGTGATTCCCGGTAAACTAACTGAGCTTGGACCTTCAAAACCTTAACTTCAAAGCACCCTACATGGTGACATAAGCCTTTTTTACTCCACCGATTAAAATCTAACATTTTAATAGTAAAACATACGGCCTTGCGTCACAAATAGGTCCTTCAAATATGATGGATTTGTTACATATTACCCTAAAAAATTGTAGAAAACATGCATCTTTGCTAAAACTTCTTTACGTATTTGGGAAAGTTTGGTATCATATGAAAGGTCTATTTATACTCTAGGGATGTACAAAAAGTGAAGTTCTCATGATTTTAATTAATGAAGTTATACTTGAAAAAGCAATTAGGGAACACGATGGAGCGGGTGGAGGCGGCGACGGTGGAGGCGGCGCGCATAGGATTACATGCAAAAGTGTATAAAAGTTATGATTTATAAACACATGTATCATTAAAAATAAAAATGCTGGGATCATAATTTTTTGAATATAGTTCAATGAGATATGTATATTGATAAAGCATGTATTGAATATTGACTTGTCATCCAAATTTTGTTGTTTCTTAATGGTTTATATGTGGGTAATTTTCTCTATACATTACTGTACAAAACATGCATTTACACTCAAAAACTTTAAAACGACATATCTTTTGACCGAGTCGACGTAAATGGTAAAAGTTATACATTTTTCAAAAGGAAATTTGTCGAGGAATCCAATTATGTGATTGATTTTTAGGTAGTGTATACACGAAAAATCTTTTGACCGAAAATGTCCCAAAAATTAATGAGTCGTTTCATAGATTTTGACCATCCTCAATATTTTGACCACAATGAAATTGGTCACCAAATGAATTATTTTATGGAAGGCTATCATTACATCCTTCAAGTAATGTTTTTGTCATCTGGATACACCTTTCCCCAACAAAATCTCATTGTTCCAAGTTGGTTGACCAAAATGCACTTTTATTTTATTTTGCACCCTGTATAATTTTTACCCATCCCTAAAAATTAGACTTATTCAGGTAAAATTGAAATCCTCGGAAAGTAAGCTTTCCAGCAATATCTATCTTAGTAGGTTTTAAGTGTATATATTCAGAGTTACGATCCATTGAATACAAATTGGCATGGTTTTACCCATGCTTTTGTGTGAAACAAAAAACATGACCAGTTCATGACTTACGTCCATACATGTTTTATATAAAAATGTATAACTCCACCGATTAAAATCTCCCCTAATATTACCATGGAAACGCAAATACCGTAATATAAAAACATATGCTGTCAACTTGTTTTAGTTATTAAAGTTCATTAGGACATTTAATTGATTGGCTGACAACTCCTATAAAAAGATTTTTGTTTTTCTGTATTACTCAAAAACAGTTTTGGTCGAGTTGGAGTTATCTTGCTCGAGACACTCAAGCCAAAAACTGAGGCAAGGTGTAACGGTAATTTGTGCATATAAAACTGAAAAATACTAATTAATGGTACTTGAAAAACAGAAATGTATTTTTCCATATTCATGAAAGGAACCTTTTTGAACTAAATTTATTAATATCGTGCTGTATGAAACAGAGGAATGAAATAATTTGTGTTAAGTTTGTGTACATGGGACATGTCTTCAAACAGCATTGTTGTGCAACTAACAACTCCAGGAAGTATTTATAATGGGTAAATTTAGTATAAATATAATTTGTGGAGTTGCATATTTGATGAAAATTACCATTTCTTGGGACATTGGGTATGTGCACTTATGTCAATGCAGTGCCCACTTCCGGCTGTGTTAGTACCACAGCCAGTATATTTCGGGTATTCTTATAATAGCGTATTTAATTACATTGTTATAAAACCGCATCGTAAGTTGACTTTTTTTATATTCTCATGAGAAAACTTATCTGGATTTAAATACTCCACAGCTTACACAGTCTAACATGCATTGATATGATGAGGTTTTTTTTCAGATCTTTGCTAGTAAAAATTACATTGTGGTAGAATCAGATTTTAATATTATTTAATTTGGAACTCACATGTTGAAATCAAAACGTTGAGAAGATTACTACAACATTGTATCTCGGGTATAGGATGGATAAGTGTAACTTCATACTAGTGTGCGTTGTGCGGTCTATGAAATACTAATGAATTCATACTAATGTGCTTGAAATAGCATCTGTAAATACAAAAAAGTGCTTTACCAGTTTCAAATCTATCATAGTTAAGAGAAATTTATATGTGATGACTCACACCGAAAGGGGGGGACTTTGGTTCCGACATTAAAATTGAGTTGTTGGTATCCTGTGAAAGCTTAGAGTTTCACAAGTAATTTTGTACCTGAAAAAAATTCGAAACAACAATCCGTTCCGAAGATATGGCTATTTTAGTAAGAGCATGTTGATCACTTTTCAAAAATAGCAATTGGAGAAAACAGGCTTTAGAGTTTGGGTCTGTGAAAGCATCAATTTTATTGAGTACTATTCAACTATACACAAAATCTCCTTAGCAACGGGTACTTAGGATCACTCAATCATCATCAAATTTGACACAGACATTGTCAATATACATATCTTTAATTATATACCTAGGACAGTCGGTCAGAGAAGTGAAAATTTGAGCTGTGAAAACGGCCTGTTTTCGAGGATGTTTTTTCTTCCGATCACAAAATTGCAAAAAGGAGATTGACATGGTGTTAGAAAATTGTCATAAAATCATTTTTTTCGCAATTTTATAGAAAACGGCTTGGTAGGAAGATTTTTAAAACTTTGAAGATTCATAATATCACAAAATCTCAAATTCACCCCCAGACGAAAATTGTACCACTTCTCAACTTCAAAGCCTGATATCTCAGTCTGCAGATTGACGTCCCCCTTTTCGGTGTGAGTAATCACATATGTGCATTGTTATCTGTCAAAGCTGAGACTTACACTCTTAACCTCAAAACGATACGAAAGTCAGCGCAGTTACACATATAACTGTCGGGTTGTAATTTCACACAATTGTCAAAAAGGATGTTGACCCTTCAAAATCCTACAGATATGACATGCTTGTGTAATGGTTCCTTTTACTGACTATGTAAGATAACACATTTATCAATGCTGCTTTAAATGCTGTCAGATGATATTGTATCAAATCAATTATACCGGTATGTCTCGATGTTGTAAAATACGATAAACTGATATATGATCCAGATGAAACAAAATGTTTTCATATCTGCATCTTAAATAGTATAATTAGATTTCATTTGTTAGCAAATATAAACGTTTTTATTATTGTGTTCCCATTATTATTAAACTCAGGAAGTAATTTGTTTAAACATATTTGTTCTGTATAGGAGACATTTTTATGAATATTTCCTGAGAGTTTTAATAAAAAAATCACTTCAATTTCCATATTTTATATTTTCTTATCTCAGAGTTAAAATGATTTAGGGTGGTTCAAGTTCCGAAATTAATAAAATATCCACAGATTTCGTTCTTCACAAAGTTACATGAGACTACGTTAATTTAAAAGATACTTTATCATTTTTTGTTGTATGTTTTTGGAGTTATATTTAATTCTAATACACAAGCCAGAAAATTGCCGTTCAGAAACGTTGATTAATCTTAAGACACTTTCTTCAACAAGCGTAAATTACTTTATGTAAACCTTAAACTTGACACTATTATTTTTAGATTCCAATTAGATTTAAATCCAAAAACAAAGTTTTAATGACCTCATATGTTTGACAACTTCATTGATATGGTTCATGAATATACTCTAGATATTATTCTTGATTTTCAGTTAACGTTCCACTAAATAATTCTGGTATAATTTCATTGTGGGCAAATAATAGATTTTAGTTGACACAATTTTAATTCGCAGGAATGTGTATTTTTTTTTCAAATTTTGCTTGTCAAATAAGTTTTCAACATGAAGACCAAAGGTGTACGTAGCCCGATTAACGCAATTGAACGGAAATGCAACATAAATGTTACTAATCTATAAGGGCCAAATCATAGTCAGCCTCCAAACAAAATTTTTCCTATTAAACATTTGGTCGTGACGTCAAAATGACGAGTGAATCCAAACAAAATAACTTCAACACCGAGTTGAGACCAAATAAAACTTCGCACTAGATTGCACATATTATTTAATTGCCATATACATTGGACGTTGAAAATCATCATTCGCCTATGGATTATTTACAAGTGCAATCGATTGTATTGACCAGAATTCTACAAGAGCCAGAAACATTGCACACTTGATTTGCACATACCCTAGAATTATCTACTTAGCATTTTTGGCTAGTTGAGATGGGTTTATATCAATTCCTGGCCAGGATGTCAAAAGAAGTATTTGTTCAGGCCTCTGACCAAGGATAATAGGCATTAAATTGTCTATTGCCTTGGCTTGATTGCTTAGGTAATTACCTGGGATCAGCGAGGTCAAAGATTTATTGATCTGTACAAATCACTTTTTAACTGTTACAATCGTAACGACCCTGTTAACGAGCTCATTATGCGAATTCTGTATTCCAGGTCTCGCAAAACCTGCACGAATCTCATATCATCATGGTCAGAGTTTGTTTCGGACTGGCCTCGCTGCAAAGAAACATTTTCATTTCTTGCCATATGTAATGGAATCAACATATATTTTCCAGATTGAAAAGTAATCTTTTTGGTTCTTTTATATAAATTATGCGAAAAATTCTAGAATTTAATTCGTTACAGTGAATAATTGAAGAAAAACCAACACGCTTCGCAAAAGGAAAAAAAGAAATTTATCAAAACGACTGAGGCAGGACTTGAACCCACGATCTTTAGATTTCAAAACTTGCTCTATAACCACTACACTATTCAAGCTAACGATGTATATGAGGGGAATTTAAAATAATATTCTTCTGTTTATTGTGATTGATTACGCATGCGCAACTTCCAATAAAATATATTTATATAATAAATGTCCCGTAGACAACAAGCAGTCGCGTGGTGCAACGGTGTTGCTTTGAGACTCCGAAGCATAAGATCGTGGGTTCGGGTTCCGTCATAGTCATTTTGTAAATTTATATTTTTTGTTTTTGCCGTGGCGTGTTGATTTTTCTTCAATTATTCACTGTCGATGTCACGACTGAAATTCTCTAATTTTTGACATTTTACATAAAAGAGCCCAAAAGGTTACTTTTCAGTCAAACAAAACACATGTCAGATTCATTAATTTTCACATGAAATGCAAATTTTTTCAACACAGCTGTATAGAATAACACCTAATATACCATTTTCGCGTACATGCGCTCCTTAAAAAGACTTGTGCGTGTGTGCGTAACCTTTAAATCACTTGCACAACCTAGAAACTAAGATAAGGCGTACAGCACTAAGGCGAACGTGTGCACTCATTAAAAAACACTTTTGCGTACACGCGCACCCCCAAAAATACTTGCGTGCATGTGTGTAACCTTTACAATACTTGCGCAACCTAAAAAATCACTAACGCATACGCGCGCACGCAATAAAACACTTGCGCGTACACGCGAACCCCCATAAACTCTTGCACTTTTATTAATCTATGTGTGTAACATTTATATCACTTGCACAACCTAAATAACCACTAACGCGTACGCGCGCACCCAATAAAACACTATCGTGTATATGCACACCCCAAAACACTAGTGCCTATGTGTGTAACCTGTAAATTTCTAAAAAACCTATAACGCATATGAGCACACTCCAAAAAAACAATTGCGCGTACGCGCACACGCCATAAAACACTCTCACGTATGTACGGAGCCCTAAAATCATTCCCATAACGTAAAAACCATTAGCGCGTAAGTGCGCATCTCAACAAATATTTTGCAGCAGACATATTCCCTTTTCATTCTGATATCCAAAATGAATAACCATAAAATTACATATCCCACGTAATTTAAAAATCTGTCACAAAAATGGACCAAAATGACAATTGCTTATTTATCAGATGCATAAACTCTCTGACAGTGATTATAAAATAAAACATGACACAAGATTATCCATGCATGGGTTTTTATTCTATTGTCTAATCACAGGCTACTTCCCTGGTCAATCAACTGGTTACTGGTGCATATAGATTATTTCTTTCTGGATAGTCATTATAACGGGGATGGTTTTATTTTGGTTTGCCATTTGTAACTGTAAGATAGTCCTGTGCTAGTCCTTTATGACAGGACTAGGTTGGATGGAAGGTGCCCCGTCTAGTCGGGGTACTAGTGAAAAGTAATTATGTCTTGGCTATGTCCAAAATAAATCCTTATGATCTTTCCATGGTATCAGAATATCAATATAATAACATCCAAGCACAAACACCCATGGCAAAGGATTACGTGCTATGCCTACATACTAAAGGAAATGTCCGTGATTTTTGCAGGTAATCTGAGTTCAACCGTAAGTATACGTGGTTACACATGTTTTTATTTGTTAGCTTTTTGTACTGTTCTTGATATATAAAACAAATAAAGTGCTTAGCTGAGCATTGATGTGTCATTAAGATAAACCTGAAGCAAAGTCATTACATTACTTATTTACAAGGGATACCGATTTGCAAAAGAACAGGTTTTTTTTTAAATACCTTTACATTCAATTCTGAAAGACACACTGAAGGTACACCCAAACACCATGAATATAGTTATTCTTACGTGAAAATTGACGGAAAAGATAAAATACCTTTCAGTTTCGTCACAATATTCAAACGTAATGTGTTAGTGCTTTAAAATGCTGAGCTGTGATCAACCTCTTTATTATCAATAATATTTTTACTATATATGTATTACTTTTGGATATTGCATATAAGGAATCTACAAACACTAAGCCTGTTCAAAAGGATGTAAAAATGCAACATAAATGTTACTTATTTAGTAACAACAATTTTGAACTAAGCTAGTTTATCAAAAAGCTGGACATTGAAAATCAGCATTCGCCTATGGGATGTTTACAACAAGTGCAATCGATTGTATTGACCAAAATTCTACAAGAGCCAGAAATCTTTCCATGGTATCAGAATATCAATATAATAACATCCAAGCACAAACACCCATGACAAAGAATTACGTGCTATGCCTACATACTAAAGGAAATGTCCGTGATTTTTTCAGGTAATCTGAGTTCAACCGTAAGTACAAGTGGTTACAGTGCATTATGTAATTGAACTAATGCATGTTTTTATTTGTTAGCTTTCTGTTCTTGATATATATCACAAATAAAGTGTTTAGTTGAACATTGATGTGTCATTAAGTTATACCTGAATCAAAGTCATTACATGTTTTTATTTTATACTTATCGCTGGTTGAGTTTCGAGTGACTACTTATAGAGATAAACTCCGCATCATAAGTTCCTACCCTTGATTTCCATACGCCTGTAGATGAATCATTTTAACGTTTTTGCAAAAGAACATGTTGTTTTAAATACATTTACATTCAATTCTGGCTTATTCCTAAACGACACACTGAAAGACACTCGAAAGGTAAACCCATAAAACACCATGAATATAGCTCAATAGATTTTTGCTAGACAAATCCAAGAAAGTAAACTTACTGTTTAGCTTTCGTCTTCACGGGTTGAAGACTTGATTACAACTGGCTTGATCCGTTGCTATGCCTGCAAGTCTTGACAGTAGTCTCTGTCATAGGTTTAGGTGTTATCAGCAACGAATCAAATACGTGATCTAGAGTGATGCTTCCTACGTCACGGTTCATTGTTTTTCTCCCCCTCTTGGGAATCCAGATGGCCTCTCGTATTTTGCGGCTAACTTGGTTCGAGTCTTTTTCGAGTACTCCCAATCGATGACATGGTTTTCTTGTGCTATGTGGTCTGTAATGGCAGATTTGTTGACTTCTGACGATGATTCCTTTCTTTGTGCTCTCGTAAATTTCCTGTCCACAATTTTCTGTGCATCTGCTCTGTGTTCTTTCAATCTTGTTCCAAGAGCCCTTCCTGTTTCACCCACGTATGCTTTATCACAGTTTTTACAGTTGATGTTGTAGATTACCCCACAATTCTGGTCAACCTCTTGTTTGTCTTTGAGGTGCATTAGCAGAGTCTTCAGTGTGTTGTGGGGACGCATACATGTGGCGATACCATGCTTCCAGAAAATGCGCTGCAATTTCTCTGACAGGCCCTCTACATACGGGATGACAACCATTCCTTTCGATGTTTCTTTCTTATTCCTTTGTCTATTATCAACTGCATCTTCATTCCTCTTACTTGACATTTGTTGTTTCACCTTATCAATCGCCCACCTAGGGTATCCACACCTATCTTATGCTGTCTGGATCTTATTCTCTTCTTCTTTTCTGTCCTCCTCTTCCGTAACAATGTTGTTCATACGGTCTAATAATGTGCGGTATTGATCTGTGTGGGTTTTCTTCCGATGAACAAGGAGTTTCACAGAACCATCTGCTTTCCTGACTATAAGGGTGTCGAGGAAGGGTATATTGCCTTCACACTCTTCTTCATGGGTGAATTTTATACTTCCCGTGGGGTCGATTGTATTTAGGTGCTCAGTGAGTTGCTCAGTGGTGTCCTTATGTATGATTTCAAGTACATCATCGACGTACCGCCGCCATAACTTTGGATGAAGATCCATAGGGGCACTCGCAATTGCTTGTTTTTCCAGCCACTCCATGAATAAATTTGCGATGATCGCACTCACTGGACTTCCCATCGGCGCACCAAATGTTTGTCTGTAGATAGTCCCTCTAAATGAAAAGTATGTTGTGGTGAGTATGAACTCCAGCAGCTCCATGATATCATCGACACTGAGTTTTGTTCCATTTGCCAAACTATTATCTTCTTGAAGTCTTTCTCTTATTATTTCCTTGGTCTTTTTGATCGGTGTGTTGGTGAACAGTGCAACCACGTCATGTGAATTGAAAATGTCCCCTTCCTCCACAAAAACGCTGGACAACTCTTCTGCGAGTTGTTTCGAATTGGTGACTTGGTGTTCAGATGTGCCTACAATCGGTGCTAAGATGTCCGCCAATGCCCTTGATGTTTGGTACCCTATGCTGCCAATATAGTCAACTATGGGGCGAATTGGGTTCCCCTCTTTGTGTATCTTGGTGGTACAATATAGCCGAGGGGTGCTTTCAGCCGTTGGGTATAAAAGTCTGTACTGGCTTTCATCTATTTTGTTTTCTGCTTTCAACCGTTGCAATGTGCTGACCAATTTACGTTTATAAACTGGAGTCGGATCTTTTTGGAGTTTTTCATAAGTCTTTTCGTCACTTAACATGACTTCCACTTTGGTCTCGTATGTATTAACAGATTGAACTATAGTGCATTTACCTTTGTCTGCTCCCATGATGAGTATCTCCTTATTCTTCTGCAATTCCCTGAGTGCTGTTCTTTCTTCCTTGGTGATGTTTGACTTTGGGATCTTAGCTGTTTTGAGAGTGCGTGCTACCTCCATACGTAAATTATTTGCTTCACCCGATGTTAGGTTGTTCCACGCTATTCACATGCCACAATAAACTCCTCATTTGGTATTTTATCCGCCGACACGGCGAATCCAAGTCTTTTGGCGAGTAAGCTTTCTTGTGGTTCGGTGAGCTAATGTTCTGATGACGAAATGTTTTTTACCCATTTCTCTCTCCATTTTTCCAGGTTTGCTCCACTTAAGTCGATCTCTGTACTTTTGTGACTTGAATTCTTCGCCTCTTTCTTAGCAACCAGTCTTTCAATTTTGGTAATATGACTTTGTTTTGTTTTGTTTTCCTCATACTCACGCTGTTTTTCGATGTGTTTATCAAGATGGCTTAGTACTTCCGGGTCGTCAATTTTCAGTGTTTCTAGATCGTCTTTTTGTTGATTTCGCTGTTGTTTCAGATTCCTAATTTTATTGTTTATTACACGTATTCTTTCGTTTATGCCTTTTTTGCCCGTTTTATGATATTCCTTGCCTTCTCTGTGTTGATGGGGCAACGTACTCGAAGACTCGACGGTGTTATCTCTTTGTCTTTGCAACGATTGGTGAACGTAAGATGTTGTTAATGCCGCGCGCAAGTTTTTGGTCTGTAGACTCTAGATTACGTATCGTTTTTACTGCATGTTGGCCGTAACGATTTCTGATTACATCAAATAGCTTCATCTGTAGGATTGTTCAAAATAGCTCAATAGATTTTTGCTAGACAAATCCAAGAAAGTTAACTTACTGTTTGCATGTCATCGATTGGGAGGGGGCAACAGTACTCGAAAAAGACTCGAACCAAGTTAGCCGCAAAATACGAGAGGCCATCTGGATTCGCAAGAGGGGGGAGCAAAACAATGAACAATGAACCGCGACGTAGGAAGCATCACTCTAGATCACGTATTTGATTCGTTGCTGATAATACCTACACCTGTGAAGGAGACTTCTGTCAAGACTTGCAGGCATAGCAATGGATCAAGCCAGTTGTGATCAAGTCTTCAACCCGTGAAGGCGAAAGCTAAACAATAAGTTTACTTTCTTGGATTTGTCAAGCAAAAATCTATTGAGCTATTTTGAACAATCCTACAGATGAAGCTATTTGATGTAACCTTGAATATAGTGAGTTGCCCGGATAAAAAACACTAGAAAAAGTTTAGGATTCGCTCCAAAGCGCGGGCTATTCAAGTCGATGTGACGGCATATGCTAGCATTATTGACCCATTGAATATCGTAAAACAGTAACCTCTGGCCCCGTACTCATCTGATACTGATAACGGGTAATTGATCAATAATTATTTGCAACAATTAAATTAAGAGGTATTCTTTTTAAATTGACCGTACTCTACAAATCGCTGTTGCATGTTAAATAACTTTATACATTCTGATTAAATATTGATAAGACTTAGTTGATGTGCCCAAAATTATCAGAAAAGAATTGATTTACTTCATCTGCAAGCTTTTAGAAATCATGGGTAGGAACTTATGACGTGGATTTTATTAAGGGTTATAAAGTATAATTTCCTTTAAGAAACCAATATCCTACTTCATAGACGATATATGGAATATGCGAGTCTAAGCTTTTGCAAAGACATCTTAAGGGAAAATTGAACTTGAAAATGGGTTTTTCCAAAACAAAACAAAAAACTCCCACAGACTTCAAATTTGATGGGATGGTGGTACTTGATGGAACTTTGAATATTGACGCGAAAAAACAGTGTCGCACATACCGTTGCCATGGTAATGGCAGCCATATTGGATTTTTTAGTGTAACGTTGCGCGCAGGATTTCTTGGTAACCAATTGACCAATTAAAATGGATTTTTTTCTTCTGCCTCATTTTTTTATATTCAAGAGCGCTAAAGAGTCCTTTTTTGCAATTTTTCCCGTTTAAATGCGCAATTATGGCAAATTTCAAAAAACTGGCTCCGAAGTGGTCTTGAGACATGCATGAGAAACATCCATGCAAATTTTCAAGTCAATTGGAGGTTGTATGCCCGAGAAATCCTGCGCGCAACACCCAAATATGACGAAAATCGTTATTTGGAGAAATTGGCTTTTAAAGAAAATAAACAGTAAATACATAATTTTTTCGTAAATATTTCCATTTCGAGTCTCATAAACATAACTTCAATGTAAAAAAAAGTTAGAATGGATGAAATGCTATTTCCATGCAATAGATTTGGCAAGAAAATCATTTGAATCAATTTAATGGCCGATTTTGTTTAAAATACCCCTGTGAAAACAATGAAATACATACAAAATGCAATACATGTATTAGTATATCATTTTCCTACGATTTGTGTCAATATGCTTCACTTTGATCAACCATAACTTTTGAACCGAATATCGTATTGAAGTCAACTAAAAAGCAAATTGAAGATAAAATTTTACATATTATTATCAAAGTTAAACAATATTTTCACCAAAATATGCATATTTTCACAAAAGACCAGTTCAGTGTCCCCTTAAAGAGAAACCTGTGTGAAGTTTCTATTCCGTCACTTGTTTTACGCGACTTTAGTTCAACATACATATCTAAGTTTAACTTATTCTTGAACTTCACCCACTACATGTAGTCTTTTTCCTTGGTTTCAAATTGTCACTGTGCATTTTGCAGACCATCTTGGATGTTTTTTTCATTTATTTATTTATGTTACATTCTGTTTATTACAATCATGGGATTTGTGTAACAATTTTGTTGTCTTTTTCCAACAGGGTTAAAGTGGTTCTTTTTTTTAATTTAGTGGGACGGCCCCAGAGGTGCTTGCACCTGTTTCTCCTTATCTGGTCTTGTAAAAACAGGCAGGTTTGATTAGGCAAAGTTAGTCAGACAAGCTAGTCGAGCACGCTTAACTAATGTGCACAGTGCATATGTACGACAACAAGCTTTTAAGCTTAATCCACGTCGTAAAGCTAATTTGTGTAAGTTAAAGTAGCACTGAGTTAAAGCAACCTTCAAATCATGCTTATCAATCATCATTATAGCGATGCTCCAAAACAATCCAGGAGTGTCTTGATGGCCAGCATGTATCGCCTAACTTTACCTATGCTCCAACATAATACAGGAGTGTCCAGGCGGCCACCATCTCAACGAAAAGTAATAGCGCACTGACACTGTAAATTCAATTACATAATCATAAGCTTCAGTCGGGTCGGCTTTGCTTACCTGGGGTTGGTCGGGCCAATTTGGCAAAGGATTTTAATACACAATTATCTAAATGCCAAATCTCGCTTTCTTTTACGTGTCTGCAATCATCCGTTAGGAGGGTGGTAACCCCTCCCCATCACCTTAGGAAGGCTAGGGTTAAACAAGTTAGACTTTCTGAGTTACAAGCACAGACTTCCAAATGGATGACAATCGGGTCATATTTAACAAAAAGAAACCATTACATAATTGAATAATGAATATAAGTGGCTTATCTACACACTCTAAAAAATGACCGTATTTTTACGGTAGAAACCCAGTATTTTTTAACGGTGAATTCCCGTAAGAAAATATTTACGGACGAAATGTAAATTTTACGTCTTTTTACGGGATTGTACCGTAAATATGTGGAAAAAAACGGATAAGTTCCGTAAATTAATGGCAAAAAAGACAATTTGACACCACAGAAAATATATACTAAATATGAAATATATCTGTAGTTATTGTACTAAGGCTGCATATTTTCCCTTGCCTTGTTCTTGAGAATGGCTAGGGATGCTTATTTTGACCCTAAAAATCATCAGATTTTAAGTTGTAAACTGGTGTCAAAATCCACCTATGATTTGAAACAGGTGGGAAAGGTCCATAAAAATATGTAAAATACGGTAAAATAAACAGCCACATGTAAAAATACAGTAAAATACCGTATAATAATATACGGCAAAGTTGTAAATTTTACGGTAAAGTGTTGGCAACCGAATTGCCAGTGATTTTACCGTAAAATTTACGGGAAGTTTCTTAGAGTGCAGTTCATCACATATAAATTTAATACCTGCCTAATGCATGTTTCGTTTCGCGGATTACCTTACAAAGTAGAACACATAGTGCAAAAACTTATACACTCACATTAGTGTGACCTTCAGCTGAACCAGAGGCTAAGTATGTAATAGTGTTATGTATCTCGGTTCATGATTCAATTGAAAATGACGCAAAGAGATTAAACACATTCAGAATCCCCATTTCATGCTAAAGTCATGTGTAAGTGTTTATATACCGCTAAAGTGTTATGATCGCACATCTTCTCCATAGACTTCCATAATAATCATTTTAGGAAATTACGCATGTCTATCAGAAGTGCCCAAGCCAATGGACCAACCAAGTTCAATGAGAATCACATTTTTTCAACAGTCTTATTTCCATTATTCGAATTTCACAGGTCAGTCATCGAATTCCGGATGCAAAGTATGTTGAGCATGTTGACAATCGATGAGTCTGAAACTGTGATACCAAAATTCTATTTTCACTTTTTCACCCCTAAGGTACCTTTTGCTGTAACACGTCATATATTCACCAATGTTCGGATAATATCAGGATACAAATATCTATATATTAAAGAAAAAACAATTTCGACCAATTCAAGCGAAATAAGTTAGAAGATAATATACTCTCATTTAGTGACGAAATTAATCTTCCACAAGGAGCATCTTGAGACTGGTGACGAAATCCACTCTTATTGTGGCAAAAGTCTACATTTTATCGCTGAATAATGCAAATCCTCCTTCTTTTGTTGTAATTTATGTACATGTTATGATAAAGGAATATTACAAGACAAAGTTGTTATTTATATACTACTTTGCGGAAATTACTATCTGTTCATTTGTATTCATCACATAGCACCAGACATCATTTGCTTCGTTTCTCTTTAAATCTAACCAAGTTACATATTCCACTTACAAAACGTCGTTTCGGGGATCAATCTTTTCATGTTGCTGGTTCTCGAATGTTGAACAATCTGCTGCAACACATCCGTGAAGCCACTTCCATTATCGTTTTCAAGAGCCTTCTGAAATCTCACCTGTTCAATACTGCATGATTTGTTTTCTTGTTTTTTCACATTGTATTTTTGTTTGTTTATTTTGTAGATTAAAGGATTGTAACGTAAGTCTGTAGTTTTAAGTTCCTCTGTACTGCGCCTTGAATTTGTTAATGAAAAGGCGCATTAAAAATCCTGCATGTATGTATGTATGTATGAAAAATCTTATTTTAAATAAATATTGGGCTTTATAGGAACAATGATGACACATCGAGAAGAACAATAATCAAAATGATGAATTTTGAGTAATGAAAAATGTATTCCGACATATAAAACAAGCTTTTGCCTGGAAGGACGAACTAAATGTGCAACTCTATATTTCAGCTATTTTAATTTTGTATATACATACACTGCTATAGGACTTAAGTAACATAAAACAAATTCACAGTCACGAAGGTGGTTAGCAAGATTTTATTCATATTCTTACATAGACTGTAGTTTGAGGCTACTAACATGATAATGCATGTGACCTATTTATCAAACAAAAGACTCTGCAGTATATAGATGATATAGATATGAATCCATGGATAAGCGGATAGACTGCTTTGAGAATTTCACTTGAAAGGAAATCTGTAAATCACCAGTCTCTAAATCAAAACGTGAATTTATGAACTAAATACACACATTTGAATGCATGAGCACTTATACTACCCTGTTTATTTTTGTTGTTCATTTTCTAAAATTAAAAATACAAATTTTTTAAATGTTATTATACAAATTCGATTTCGCTTTAGATAAAGTCATCCAGTTGGATCCGTCTACGTGAATTTGCATCTAAAGAAGAAATGTATTCTGAAATTTTTCTTTTAAACCTATTCCCATACACGAGGAAGAATATTAATACCACAGAACAAACCTAAATATAATTAAAGCGTTGATTAACTGTCTATAGCATGATTGTGTATATATTGATCTAATTAGATTTTGAATTGAAAATTTAATTAAAAACAGGTTAATACATCATTTTTAAAGAAACTAACCAAATACATGATTTAAGCACAATCTGTTGACTTGTTATCTTTGTCTGCTACCCCCACACAAATGGAAGGAAATTTAATTCTCTTTAGTTTTCAGGAGAATAGGTCATGATGACAAGTATTCTAGACAAGTGAGAGACATGTCAGTGATACCTAAATTAACTGAGGCAAAAACTGGCTAAAAAGGTTTTCACTGGCCTTAAAAGAGTTTGTAATAGATCAGAAATAAATAATTGGAAGTAAGATCTACTTTACATTTTGATGATCGGAAATATGAAAAGTATATGTAGAAAAAATAGACTTTTAAAAATCGAGAGACGTTTATCCTTATAACATGGTCTTTGCAAATATTTTAAAAAGTGAAAGTGGCAAAGGGCTGCATTTACAGCTGGCTTGGAATGGACGATCACAATTTGTCAGGTAGAATAACTAAACTGACGAGATTAGATACTGATGTGTTAATAATCCAAATGTGATCGAGATCTTGTATTGCATATTTTATATGGCTGTAAATTCAAAAGGGAAGAATAAGGTTTTTTTTCTATAATAGTCTTCTTGTTTTGTTTCATGAGAGTTTATCAACTTATATCAAACTACATGTAGTCTGAGCTGAAGTATAAAACTTCAAAATGATAAGACTTATTTCAATCTTGTTAAGAATGTTTTCTTTTTCAAGTTCTTTTTTTTTTTAATATTGGGTATGAATTAGTCCTAATTTGGTTTTAATTTCAATTGAAGACGAATAAAACACGATCAAAAAAGCGAAACGAGAAGACATTTAAATCATAAAAAGGTCAAGCCATGCAACATCGTGATGTTTTTCGTACACTTTGGTACGATAAAAAAAACCAAGACAACAACAAAGGAGTCCTATAAATACGTAGTGTTACCAAATAGGGATGTAGTATTTTTATACACGGACCTAATGTGATTTGTATGATCAGGAAGTTCTTATTTGACACGAGTTGTAGCAGATGTCCTGCAAAATCCGTTTTTAGTTTCTAAACAATATCCTTTTATTTTTTATAAAATATTAGTACAGTCATTAGTTACAGTCATTTTTTCTCTTTAATGATATTACTATAAACTTATCCTGAAGGCTTAATCTGTGTTCAATCTTCCTTAAAAACAAACAAAAATAACCAGCATGATAGAAATCCATGCTAACGTCACTTTAAACTGTATGCAGTTTCAGATTTAACCATGCATAATTCAAAAAGGGTAACAACAAATTTTACAGACAGGTTAACACCGTGAGCACCTCTCACTATTTCGTTGTGTCAATATTTATACCAGACAGTAGGCCTAAACAACACATAAATGGTTTTACCAAATAACGTAGTATACAAGGACCAAATGTCATTAGTATAATCAGGTTCTTATTAACAAAAATAAAGTCCAGTAAAATCAGATTTTTTTTCCAAAATGTGTACTTTTATAATTGTTTAAGTATTAGTATATTAATTAGCAACATTCATTAGTACTACTTTTCAATGAAACAACTATAATTATTTTAGAGCCTCTTATCGTTGTTAAATTTTCCCATGAAAAACAAAAAGAAAACAAAAACATAAACAACGTGATTGACATCCATGCTGAAAAGTCGTTTAAAAGTGCGCATAGTTTCAGATTTAAGCATGCATCATTTTCAAAGAGTAACAACACATAGTATAATACCGTGGGCACCCAATGACATTGTTGTGTCAACATTGTTTGAGACAGTAACCCTTAATATTACCGTCAAACAGAAACACAATTTTGAAATGAAAATATTAAAACTGACTATGCACTTTTACTACAAAGGTGAAGCTCTCATTCACGCCTGATTCAAATTGAACATTTTTAAGTAGAAAATTATTATAAATATTTCGTTTATCTAATTTACCTTTCCCTGTGTATCCATCAGGCTCTCATTAATCATAATCATTAACAAAGTGGATATTTCGAGGGAATTGTGCAGACGATATTTGAAAATGATTTAAGTATTTTGTTAAAATCATGCCCTGGTCTTGGCTTTTTTAAAAGAAAATTGAAGATTTTATGAATGGTAAAAATGACAAAGTGTCACAAGCGCTTAACGATGTATTGTCTTAATGGTATTCTAAGGCAATGTTAAGCTTGCTTTCATTGGAAAGAAATGAATATTCAAGCAAATAGAGTACACGGTTGCTCATATAGTTGGAATAAAAATATTGTTACCACTTTTTTATGTAAAGGTCGATTTGTGAGGAAAATACCCCAAAACTTATGTTGCTTTTGTTCAGATTTGATAGGTAATCTAGTTGAGTGTGAAATGGAGCTACGAATGATATGAATTTTCTCACGAACTGGAAAGGGGCAACAACAAAAAATGGGTTAAAAAAATTGACTTTAAGGTCACATTTAATTTGACAACGCCTGGATCAAGGTCACTTCACTACTCAAGTTGAGTGGTCACATGGAATGTTTATCTATAATATAGTGATAAGCAGGTGATTAAATGTCTTGGTCACGCTTGACTGCGCCAAGAGGATGCTTTGAAGCAAAACATAAAATGATCCTTCAACGCCCCTCCATTGAAAAGCTTAGTTGAAGAAGTGGTCAAAAGTGTTTGTTTAGTGTACCTAATTTCGTGTCAAATTTAACTGCATTTATGGCCTGAATTTCGTGTTATAATGTATTTTTGCCAAAATATTATAAATTAACCCATCAAGCAGTCACGTTATGAGGTGACAATTATTTCATGTCAGATAATCATGTCTGTCCAACAACCATACTTTTTGATCGTGTCCTTCATCACTTCATGTAATGTTTATCTTCTTCAGAACCAAAAGTAATATTACCTGCACGACTTATTACATGCTGAATCTGATCTTATCAAACCAAAGACGTGAATCGTGACTTATTGAGTAAGTGGTAACACTTAATTATTTAATTGAACTTATCCGCCTAATGCATGTTTCATTTATGTAAGCTCAATATAAATAAAGCTGTTAAATTGAAACACCAACAGTTATCAATAAACAATTATTTCAAGTCAATCTATAGTCTAGCAATACATCTGAGATTATCATTCGCGTGAACTTGACGGAAAACGGTTACACCCCATCTAGTCTAGACAAGTATTTTACTTTAGCTCAGAAGTGCAGTGTTATGATCAGCCTTAAAATCATTAATATTTCAATACTTTATCACGTTAGAATAATTGAATTTGCAAATAGAATCAGTAAGTAAAAGTAAACATTTTACTTTGAATTAAAATACTTTCTCTTTTATTATTAGAACCTTTTACTCAACTTCAAATTAAAGACATACAATGTATCTTGTCGGCTAAAGTACAAACCAATTTAAAACAATACGGCCTTAACAGGAACACTGCCTACAACATATTATCTATAATTGTATAACTACCCAAAGATTGACATTTTAAATAATCATACAATTATCGAAAATCCTGGTGATTTTGAAACCAAAGACGTCTTATGTGTTTCTATCAATAAAAGTGCTCTCACCCCGGGCACTCATTACTGTTTTATGATTAATTGTTCACATATAATTCAACAAAATATATTAAGCTAATCAAAAGCTACATAACAAACTTGACAGATTATCAATCATAATAGAGCAAACACAATATAGTCATGAAATATTACATCATTAAGACGTTACTGAGCTGACTTGTTAATACCATTCAATTGTTGATCTTTAATATAGTGAATAATTAAGCTCGTTTTGTTTGTTTTGACATATCCATCAACTTCTTATTTCAATTCCTAACCATTTTAATTATCAAAAGGTTGATTACAAAGTAACATTTGTGACCGAAAAATTAAGGAAAAAAAAACACTTTTAAATGGCAACAAAACCGAGTTTGTTGTTGATAATGGTGCTCACTGGTGGGTTAAGGTGTTTGGTCCATGAGAGATCCGCCCGAAGAATTTTAGTAAAAATCGGCATGAATGATATTTTATCGATGTAGAACCGATTTTTAAAATAAAAATTGGAGGTCACTGGACTCGTTTTTGCATGAGAGTCGGTTTAAAAACAGCATTTTTGGAGGGTTTTGGGGAAAATTAGTACAGGGGTCTATGGGAAATGTGGCAAAAGTGAAATTATTTAGTGTTGATTCAAAAAATCTGCCCGAGCATTTTTGTTAATTTTTCATAAAAAGTTGCGCACAAGTATGTTCTTACAAATAAAAAAATAGAAATTGGGGGTCACCGACTTAGTTTGTGAGGAAAATAATAAAATACGGCAATTTTTAGCTTCAAAACACTACTCAGAGTATATGCGCATGCGTATTACGGCACTTACGTACTCAGAAACTAGCGCGTATTGGTACGCGTGGACGGCGCGTAGACCAAACACCTTAAAGACATGTAGATGTTTAAAAATTAAATTAACTGCGATTACATATGTTAGAATGTGAATGAGAAGTGTGAAACTTGGAAGCTATCTCAATTTTCAACTTGTATATTGGTTCTAATGCTTATAAATTTATCTTCCCTTATTATTCAAGCATTGTATATATTTGTTTCAACAATTTGGACAAAACAATGGTTTAAATTTTGTAAATATTGATGTCTATATTGGCAATTTGGAAATGGTTCACGGGAAACCATTTGTTGTTGTCCTTTTCAAGTAACATAGACTGGCTTAGCATTTTTCTTGGGGAAGGGGTGAAATATATTTTTTACCGATTTCGTTTTCCAAATTTATTCTGGTACGTACAAATTTACCAATACCCAGCAGGTTTAAAGAATAATTGACCGTAGATAAATACGATTGGGACAAGCTATGAATTAAAGCTTTTAAACAAACATATTTTTCTACTATCTTATGATTAGTCTGCCTCAACGTTTTTTCTCTGTCATTCAATTCTTTTGTTTCCCTTGTCCTTCTCGATTTTCCCGTTGCTTTCCCGAGTTCCTGATCGATTTTTTTTTGGGGGGGGGGGTACACTACCGGAAATCAAGAAGAACAGCAAACAGAGAGGCGAAACCAACAAATTTGTGGCTTTTATCTGAATACTTTCTTGTCATGATATATATAATAATCCACATATTTTAAACCCAGACAGTATTTAATGTTTATATTTATATATTCAAATAATTTTGCTTGAAAGCTTTTTTTTCAATTAATGTGTTTATTGTTTGATATCACTTACGCTCATAAATATCAGGTATGGTGAATAATTTACAATAACACAAGTTTTGTTTATTTAATAATTGAAATATAAGTTGAATATTTTAGTGTGTATAATGTTAGAGACAGGCTATTACGGCACTTATCGACTTTTAATTTGTTTTGGTCTGGGTACCAAGTATTTTGTTAATCAAATCAAATCAAATAACTTTATTCACACTATCATTATATAGCATTAATAACAATATAAACATATAGAACATGACAATAATATTGTGGGAATGGTCAAAAGGCCAAAAAGGCCCTAAGGGACCATCCTAAGAAAGGCAGGGTTTCAAATACACAAAAACATAAACAAAAACAAAAAAACGAAGCACATAAAGGGGAAGGGTGCACCAAAGTCAACACATTTCATAACGGGTAATGATGTTAGATTTATAAGTATTTCTAAAGTTTTTGACCGACTTATATTGGTTTAGATTTATATCAATATTATTCCATAAAATTGGTCCTTTTGTTGATACTATAATCTGAAGCGTTTCTAGTTAGATACTTATGAACTTGGTTATTTTTAATGAAATAGTATGAGAATGTACTTAGGGGGCGCTTTGCTTGATGTTTGTACATACTACGCAATTAAAAAAACGACACAGTTGTTATAGAAATAAATAACCAGGAAATAATCTTATAAAGCAAATCAGAAAGTGTTTATGCTTCGCAAACTTAATGCTGCAGGTCTCAATACACAGGAATTTGTTGTTGTTTATAATATAATGGGTGTAGGCTTTTACTCTACACAACTCTAAATATGAGAGAAAGTTGATGGTTTCGAAGTGAAGGAAGGTAGAAAGTACTTAAAATTGTAATGGATATGACAGGCTAGGTTTACGGAAGATCCCTTTGTTCAATGAAGGTGGCTCTGAAAAGAGCCGTTGGATTACGGGAAATGTTTTGGAATTTATTGTATTACCTCCCGCTATAGTGTGACTAAATTATATTGTTTGATGTACGGAGTATGGCCTATGGTGATGTGCAGTGCAATGAGCAGTGAGTTAGGCATGGACGTTTATGTTACATTACTTTACGATTCGATTTACGATACAGTAAAATAGTATTGTGACTTTGTCTTTTCTCCCTGAGATAATGCACCCATCAAGTACATGAGGCAAAGCAAAGTTAACATGTGTCATAATTCTATTTTGGTATAAAGCATTTGTTTCTCTTTTGTGTAAATTCTACCGTTAAAACGGCAGTAATACCTGTTGGTGTGGTGTAATATGTCTCCGTACAGAGTCCTGTTTGTGATGGTAAAAGACGTGTTTTCTTGATAAAAAAGTACCATGATCTGGTCTGGTAACGTTGCTGTAGTATATTTGTGAAATCCGCTGCTCGAATGTGTTGTCCTGGAGAAAATGCTTGAATGTATATACTGCCCCTGTGTGGCACCCGGGTCTCACCGTAACCATAAAACAGGTTAACCAGGTTGAAAATATTCAGAAGCGAGTCTTTATTATAAAACACATCCTTGGCAGGGATTACATATCATATGCTGAATCCCTGGCCACACTTGAGATTAAACCCCTCCATGACAGGTGTGTTGACATGTGTATGAATCTTGCCAAGGATGCACTCACTGCTGACAGGTTCTCTACCTGGTTTACTCCCGATATGCACAATTTCACCATGCAACTTGTATGTAAACATATTTTCAACCCTCTCAGGTGCAATACTTAGCGCTTCAAATCCAGTCCAATCCACATACTTGCTTAATTCTTGATTTTTAACCCCATCTTTCATTTTCTATTGCCAATCCTGCAGTAGGTTTCCAATCTGATCTTCATGTGCAATATACCTGCCTTTTTTACCTTACCAGTTATTATATGTTCAACAGTATTTAAATGTTAATGTTTATACAGGGTGTCCAAAAATTAACTGCACATTTTAAAATGTTAATAACTTTAAAACCAATATTTGTATTACAATTCTGGACATATGTGTACCGCCGCGGCAAAAGGGTCCAGTTGTCGGCTCGAACATGTTGCTCCTTGTAGCATATCTAATGTATGGTATTTGTATACATCAGATGTGCTACAATGAGCAACATGTAGGAGTCGACAACTGGACCCTTTTGCCGCGGCGGTACACATATATGTTATTAGAGGAGACTTGTAGAATATTTTTGGTACCAAACATTATACAATCAGCAACCTTATAAGATAGCAAGAAGGTCTGGAAAATCAAAGTGGTTGAACCAGTATACCGTACAGTGTTGACACTCTTCTGCCACTTTATCATGACGAAATGACGCCTCATAGAGCTAAATGGTTTAGAATGGCTTTATCATGAAAAATCATATCGCTCAAGACAAAGAAATCCTACCCCTTTCACTATCATGATTCAAGTCCGCACGATTACTTTTTTTGGTCATCTGAAGGACAGTACATCCCAACATTCTGGACTATGTCTGACCTGAATCAGTAGATTGTAAGTAAAAACAAGAAGATCAAGAAAAACACTTGCACAAACGTTCAGAACTTTGTCGTTAGAGTCAAAGAATGTTGAAATCTGCAAAGAGGCCATCTAGAACATATTCTGAAATACTAGGCAGCCTAATCTTGACAAGAAGGAGGTAATTTAATATATCCCTTTGTGTGTAACTTTGAATGTTTGTAACGGGTAATGCTTTTGTGCACAATGTTTAAAGATAAGCATAATGCTAGAGTTACGCTTTGACAAATTAAAAACATTTTAATAAGCATTGTGTAATTATTACGACAAAACCACAACCAAACATCTTCGTATTAACATTGTAAAAGCTGTTTCGCTGAATAGGTCACTAAAATGTTCATGAATGATTCTCCTGTCTTCAAACATTAATCCCTCCACTACATGTGAGTCGTACATGTATTTTTTGTCTCGGTATGAAAGTGCGCTCTTTACGTTTGACGTAATTTACGTTGAAATTGATTTTGTTTGGTGATAAAAATAATTCTACAAGTCTCTTCTATCAATACATATGTCTATTATAGTTGCCATGCAAATCCTGGTTTAAATGTTATACGCATTTAAAAATGTGCAGTTATTATTGGACACCCTGTATATAATCATGTACTTTTTATCTATGTATTTTAATGTAAATTTGTTGGTAATTCAGTCTGTAGGCGGCAATATGAATTTGTTTTTATAAACCAAGTTGAATTTGCATTAGAATAACTCCAGTGGCTGTATTTAGTGGAGTTTTGTTGAGTTTTTTGACGTTTTGTCATTTTATATCATAATACTTTAAAAGGAAGAGTCGATACTTATTTTGACATTTCTGCTAGTCCCGTAGCTATTTTAATATCGCTTATGACTCGCTTATGCTTGTTTGGTTAATTTAAAAAGGATTCAAACATTTGTTTTCTCATATCATTTACCCATCACACGCTCTTTTGGCACATATAGCACACAACACACGCACAGCTTTCTTATGAGCAAGGTTTATTTTCTTGTTAAATTGACATGCAATAAGGAATTTTAAAATAATAACTAGTTACGATGTAAACTTGATCAAGTCATTAACTTACTCATCTCAATCGGTAAAGTATAATCAATCAATGTCATCGTGTAATTATCATGCAAGCTAGTTTAGTTGACTTATCCTTGGAATAGTTAAGTCAATCAGTGTTCTTTAATGACTTAAGGCAGTACTTACATTATCAACTATTTGTACATACAATCTTTCCGATGGGTGGATTGAAAAGAAATTGCGCAATTATTAACTAGTCAATCCAGCGAAATTTATGAAAGTACATATACAAATTTTAGGTTTTTTTACTGGAAACAGCTGTTTCCAAACAGCGTTATTTAACAAGCAAAAGACAGCAAGTTTGTCAAAAGCAGTTAATTTGCATTCGACAAAATTTTCGATAAAATATCAACATTTATTTAAAATCATTATAATTGTCCTCCTATCACCAGGAAGTAGACAAATGCATAGTTTTTTCCCATTTCCAAAGTATGGTCCTTAAGTTGTGTCCAACATCATAAAGAAGTCATGCAGGGGTCACATGTTTGGGAGATAACAATTTTATAATAATCCTTTTTTTTTCCAAGTTCTAAAACAGTTGACTAGGAAAATTATCTGCATTAACAGTTAAATTCAGACAAAAAAACTTGTATTGCAATTTTGTCTACGTCAGACCACAGAAATACTAGCTCAAAGAAATATTCTCCTATGTTTTATTTTTTCACATATTGAACTTTATTTGTTTCTCACTCTACAGTATACATGCATTAATGCCTATCTGAAAACATGATATTACATAATTGCCTATTTCAATTCATAACATTGCTTTATAAGCCTATTAGAACTATTTGTTTCTGAAAGGCTAATTGTTCACAATTGCATTTATATACAAAAATCGTACAAATATAGCTTTACAATGATATATGGGACTTTTATGGGACCAAAAAGCAGGGGAACATTTTATCCGTTAACACGAAAGGGCATACAAATTCCACTCTACAGTGTGTCTCAATAAAAATTGTGCAAGTTTAAAAGCGCCCTCTATGGCAAAACCAAAAGCTTGGAGTTTTTCCTTTACAGTGATGTACCATAATATTACCCTAGTCTTTTGGTTTTGCCATAGAGGGCGCTTTTAAACTTGCACAATTGAGACAGTGGTGGTAGGACGATCCCTTTTTCCACGCACGGTACCACCACTGAAACCACCGAAATAAATTACTGCCTTCAATAAAAATGTACGAGGATGGTGATGATCACGTGTTTAATTTTGATTAGAAGATTTATTTGAAATATTAACCAAGTTTTACTAATTT
>JXSR01S038180.1:106749-141842 GCA_000969725.1 Ophiothrix spiculata
ATGGTGAGGCTACCGAACTTCATTTTAAAAATAACCAGTTTGTAGCAAAGTAGGCGTATGAGTCTTTGTCGAATTAAGCGAAAATTCCCGCATGGCAATTTATTGAATATAAGGTAGACAGATAAAACATACTCGGGCATTTCAGTCATGATCATAACGCACATACATATTATTTCTATTAGTAGTTTTACTTCAGCATTACTTGACTTGTCTACGAGTGGTTAAATATCAAAACCATTGACTGATTGACCCTTAAAAGCTAAAAAAATATACAGAGATGAAAAATTACGTTGTTTAAACTCAAAAACAATGTTTGTTATGAGATATTTAAGTCAACAAAAGCATTTCTTGAAGTTCTTCAATGTCGTGTTTTCATTCTGTTACTAAATAATATAGCGTATAAAGTGATTAAATTAGCCCTGTCCGATTGGGTCAACATTTTTTCAAACTTTCTGAGATTTTGGTACAAAAATTGTTCTCATATTTTTCACATTACCCATGTGAAATTTTACAGCTGAAACATCGGAGATATAAGTGAAAATGTGTTAAAATTATTAATATTATTGTAACCATAATATTAATAACACAGTAAAGAATAGGCTAATAGAAATACGAAATTGCTCATAAAATCAAAATGGTTGTTCTGATTTGACTCAAATTTGATATTGAAACATCTTAAGTTGTGATCTTTTATATGACAGCGAAAACTAAAATTTGAAAAATCCGATTATATACCTTTAACAGTGGGGTTATTAGATACCACAATAAGGTTATCAGGACGAGACCGAAACCTTCCTACACGTACAAGTAAAAACATTATGTCAACGCATGTTTGAGGTTATTTTAGATCTGCAAAGCAAGTGTTAGATAAGCAAGTTTTAAGTCACGATTATAACGCAAAAGAGACAGATATAATTTTCAATTCAACTCAACTTTGTACATTTGTTTTCATAGTCTACATGTTGGATTAAATGTTTGAATACTTTGCAGACAAATGAATTCTTGAAGATCAATACCAATGACTGATTGAGTCTTAAAACCACAGTAAAAATACATCAAAATGACTGGTGGTTTTTTTTTTTCCAAATAATCAATCAATTTAAGTTTCGCCAGTACATTTGTTCTAAAATCTTTAAGATTTACTCTAAATTGTCGTAGTTGAAGTGGCAGATGGGTTTTTCTCAGACAAAATAAATAATTCACATAGATGTTTTGTAATCTACTCATGGAAACACTGAACTAAATTAAAGCACCTCAGAGCGTAAAATGCTAGCTCCATTATTAACACAGTCCCACACGTACTGGCGTGAAATTGATTTGCCAGATCATGGCTATTAAAATGGATCGAGGTCAAACAAAAATTGAAGCATACTGTTAAATGATGGTGAGGCTACCGAACTTCATTTTAAAAATAACCAGTTTGTAGCAAAGTAGGCGTATGAGTCTTTGTCGAATTAAGCGAAAATTCCCGCATGGCAATTTATTGAAACATATTGTAAAATATCGTTTGTATTTTGATGACAATTTGCATCCATATGTACTTGTAACTATATGTATTGTTAAGAAAAAAAGATCGCAGATTATGACAATCTTAACTTTATGTTTTGTGTGGAAAGTGTATCTTGTATTGATAAACAAATAGTTACTACGGTATTTCTCTAGGGTGTTTTTTAGTGTAAACTTCTACTTTTAGCAGTGATGCATGAATCTTCTACTTTAAAGTCGATTGTAACCAATATTTTGTTTTTCTTAATTTCCTTGCATGAACGCGTAAATTTATCTCCAAATGGAAATATGAATAACATTAAGTATTAGGACAACGTCATCTTTAATAACAAACAATCTATTTTGTGAGCAGACATTCTCATGATAAATATTTTACTGTACTATTGCGTTGTCTATCTCGTCTATCTTTGCATTAACGTTCTTGTATATATGCTCCAATAGTTTCAAAGTATCGGTTTACTATGTTTAAGCTGACACGAAAATTATTAAAGTACTTGCAAAATCTACTCATATTTGAAGTGATATACTTCAAGGAAGTTTATGCTCTGTTAAAATACATGTTAGAAGACAAAATCGTTTGGCAAATAAGGGATTTCTTGAGATATAAATATTTTGCCTTATTTCATTACACTGAGCAGTAAATTGCATTTAGTACTTTATGATATTTCATGAATGTTTTGAAAATATATATATTTTCTTGAAACATGTAATAGTTACTTTCGATTCAATTTTGCTTTGATCAACATGCGATAAATTTCTAATTGCAACATTTTGTAAACAAAATACTATTTACTGTATGTAAATAGTATTTACTGTATGTAAATACTATTTACATACTGTAAAGTAAATGTTCAAAGAATTTATAGTGATATGTCGTTAAACCAGTATTTGAAATCAACCAAGGAATGTGACTAATGAATGCATTCCGACAAACCAACCAGACATGCGTTTGCCTCCAAGGACGACGTGAAGTGTGCAACTATATACTTCAGTTATTTTGATTCGGTATATACATTCACTGCTAAGGGACTTGAATAACATTAGATTATTCACAGTCACGAAAGTAGTAATAAAGATTATCATTCATATTTATAGTAAACATAAACTGGAGTTTGAGGCTACCGAACATGATAATGCTGGTGATCTATTTATGAAATCAAAGACTGTGACTATTTTATCAATTCCAGTTAAGGTAAAACTCCATACACAGTTATTTGAATCTGTGTAAAATTTAAAAACGAATCTTTTAAAACACACTTGAAAATATTTTATCACTTATTCCTTATTTTATATATTTACATCGGACTTTTAAGTGTAAATCATGATTAAAATGATAACGGTCTGCCCATTTTCATTAATAAAAATATTGTAGATTTTGCTGTAGATAGAGTTGTATGAACGTGAAATTGCATCAATAGATAAGATGTATTTCATTAGTGTCTTTGTGTATCCTTATATATGTATTCAATTCAAGTACACGAACCAGAATATTAATGTTCTTACACAAAACTATCATGATATAAGACTCGACACTCGAATAATATGAACTGTCTATACACATTTTTGTATGCATGCGGTTTTAAAAAACATGTTTTCAAAAAATTAATTCAGAAGTTAAATCAGTATTGAATAAGCAAATTAGATTTTGTGACTGAAATACTAATGATATAATGAATATATTTAACAGTTGTAAAATAAAACTCTAAATTATACAGCCTATGCTTCCTTTAAAATAATTCTAGCAAATCACGTTGTAAAATGGTGCCATATAGTTGTCATAAACATTGACCTATTCCAAACATGTTTTATTGCCGAAAAACATTTGTTTCACAGACACAGATCAAGAACCTTAATGCCAAAAGTATGTCAAATGTATTCAAACATAATAAATGATGAAAGTCAGATCTTGTTGCTGGTTAGTATTCAGGTGTCTTGTCATGTGAATCAATCCCTTTTAAAGTACCAGATAACGTTATAGTAATGAATAATTCACACTGATAGTTCGTGATCTACTTATAATTGCACTGACCTGAATTCAAGCAACAAAGTGTAAATGGCCAGCTCAGTTACTTACTGAGTTCTGCACGTAATTCCCGTGTAATTAATTTGTAAGATAAAGTAACTTGACTGAAACGATAACATACCAGTTTATTTATGCTAAAAGTGTGATCTAGATATACAATGTATTGCATGTTGATTTTGATGCAAATAAGCCGGGGGCAGTCCCAATCTGGAGGCGACGCGTATGTAAGGCTCCAAAGACCCCCATTTTCAGTGTTGCTGTCACCCAAAGACCCCTATGTTGCAATTGCATGTGCTCTCAATCAAAGTCCACATGATTTTTTTCAATTTTTCTCTCACCGAATGCCAAATTTCGTTCACCGAATGCCAAATTTGCTCACCGAATGCCAAATTTTGCTCACCGAATGCCAAAAATCATGCTCTCGCCCAATGAACCCTCTTTTTTTTAGCCTGTGCTCTCACCGAATGCCCAGCCTGTAGGAGCGCGGGCCTTACACCCGTATCCATTTCATATTTGACTTCCCCCCCCCCCCAGGCAAATGAAAAGAGAAACGAAAATATTACATTTAAGATACTTTTGTTATATTTAACTTTTTACATTAATTATATTACACTAACATTATCAGTCTGTGAGTGTGATTGTATAGACTTATTATCATGAGATCAAAGTTTGACTTTTCTTGTTCATGAGGAGCAACAGATTGAAATAGATCATTCTAATTGGACCAAGTGAAATATTTAACGTTTTACCATACCAGGACAAAATGGGGTATAAAACAAATATTTGATGGCTCACCCCGAAGGGGGGGGGGGATTTTGCAGATGATATCAATTTTGATTTTATTATTTCAACTGTTAAAGCATTTTCTAAGCTTTAAAATGACACCTTACTTGTTGAAATTGATCAAGTTTACAACAGAAAATCTACTGAAAATTCTTATTATTTTCTAAATTTGTTGCTGCCTATTTTCATCAGTTTCTCGAAAAGTGTTTTGTCGCAAAGTCCCCATTTTCGGGGTGAGTCATCACATATAACCACCTGTTTTGTGGGATATTAAAAACAGTTGACCAAATCTTGTTTTTGTATTTCATAGTTTGACCTCATGAAATAATATTTTTTACTATTTTTGGGTTGCAGTTTGTATTCCTTTGCTTTTACACGATCAAAGTATTACGTAATATTTGTTTGATCATTTTCATTTGTTTGAAATTGAACTGATTTTTGTTAAAGTCATGCAATATTTAAAATTACCATGTGACTTAAACACGCTAACTACAAATAAACATATCGGATCAATCTACAGGGTACTGTGGCAAAAATAACAAATGAAATCCGTGTTTAAACTTTGGATAGAGAAATTAACAACGAAACATGAAACAAATATGTGTCCCGCCGAGGCAAAAGGATGCAGTTGTCGGCCCCTACACGCTACTCTTTATAACATATCTTATGCCTATTAGTGTACATTATATACGATTCAATGAGCAACATGTTGGACCCGACAACTGCATCCTTTTGCCGCGGCGGGACACATATATATACGAATAAATAAAAGATGATACCATAATTGATATCCATCCCAAC
Organism: Ophiothrix spiculata; assembly: GCA_000969725.1. Classification (NCBI taxonomy): domain Eukaryota; kingdom Metazoa; phylum Echinodermata; class Ophiuroidea; order Amphilepidida; family Ophiotrichidae; genus Ophiothrix; species Ophiothrix spiculata. Next base: position 111,863 of record JXSR01S038180.1, read on the forward strand.
AGACTATGTCAACACACTATTTGCCAGGGGGTGGTAGGACGTGACGTCATCAGATTTTGAAACTTCCATTCAAAAAACTTGAATTTTAACTAAAGCTCAAAAAATTCATTTCATGCCCTTATTAGTGTATAAAAATATGCAGATTTCAAAACCGTTGGGGTTGGAACTTCAACCCCAGAAAACTAAAAAAGATATTCTGACTATTTTAAAGAACTATTTTCTTTTAATTTACGCATTGAAATATACGGGCGATACCACGGATGAATACAACATAAAATCTGAGTAAAAAGTTAGGTAAACAGGCGATTTATTGCGCGTCCACCACCATCTGCTATTTGCAAAGTGAACCCAGTTTCAAATCAAGCCATGCACCATTCACAAAAAGTAATAACAGACGATGCAGACCGGTTAATACCAGGAGCACCTCTCATGACAATGTGGAGTCAACATTGTGCCAGACAGTAGTTCATGAAATATTAGCCTCATGTGCAAACAAAGTCAAAACAGACAATGCACTTTGCTAATACTACAAACGAATGTACATTGAATATCCATTTTCAGGTTAAGATGAATATAGTACATTTATCCAGACATTTGAGCAGTGATAGCCTCATGGCCGTATTAGCATTTAAAAACCAAGAGAACAAAAGATTCTAAGATCATTCTAGATGACTGATATTGTTTCACATGTGTAGTAGATCGTTCATGTTGAAAGCACCATAAGGTCTTGAAATCTTTTGTTCTGTGATTTTTGACGTTTTAATAAGTAGATGTGTCTACAAACTAAATTATTTTCTTTAGATTTCATTAAAAAAATCGAACCAAACACATTATTCGGCAATATAAATGTGTGTCAAATATCGTTGTTATTCCCTTAAAATAGTATCATTGGCTACCATCTCCTTTCAAAGTATTGTTCTTGCAACAAATTGTTAAGTCATCTTTTACATGAAGCTACATTGAAAACAAAAACGTATTTTATATTTCTCGTACGGTACTAGATGTGCTCGGTCATCTCAAATATATATATTCAGCAGACTTTTTGTTGCGCTCTAAGTGAAATACACGCTGAAAATGGTGATTCTGCAAATCCATTTTTGCAGATTCACTATCTTTATACTTGAATCATTTTTAGAAATACATTATATATGATCCAAGAGATAGCATTTGCGGCTGTATGGTGACGAATGGTCACAAAATATTCTATCATGTTGGAGTGAGAACTAGCATTGCCATTAGATTGACATTAAAATTCAGCATTCTGTAATGAAGTTACAACTTGCAATAGACCACTTTCGTATGTCCCATAATGCATCTTGAAAGTACCGTAAACGCTCAGTTGACCAAATTATTACCTTCTGCGCAAATGACGTCATGCGCACAACGTAGTAATATGTTTGTTTTTAAGCAGAAATGCCCGTATTTGCGGTACTTGCAAGATACATTATTGGATATACGAAACTGCTCTATCTATCACATAATAATATTAGGCAACACTTCGTTGTATTGAGGTCATTTTTTGAAGATTAGCATTGCCACCAGTGCACTGGCATCTTACGTTAATTTATGGTTTTTCCCCCGGAAGTTTAATTTTCCCCGGGATAAGTTACATTGTGGTCCGATTGCACAACCTTCATAAAAAATATATTCAAGAAGTATAAAACTTGAGAAAGGACAATGTAAGTAAAATACGGTTACATGAAATCATTTTGTTAAAGAAATATGTTGGTGTTTGACTTATAAATGTGTTTGCACTAGTTAGTAGGTACAAATGTATGATTTCATAGACTTGGGCAATCTTGGGCAATCCCTTTAAAAGTATTGTTTGCTTGGAGAACGGATTACATGCAGATCAAACCATGAAGCAAATCGTGACGGTGTGGTCTAAGAGTACTGCATATTTGATTCAACTATTTGCCCTATGTATGTTTTTTTTTTCATTTACATCAGCTTACTATTCTCAATTAAATGGATGACTTTACATCAATATAGAGATATACCTTTATTAATGAAAGGCAAGCCAATATATAGTTTCAAGGGACGAGGATATGAAAATGACGGAAAGAGGTTAAATCAAATTCAGTTTTAGTTTTTTACCGTAAAGTCAAAGTGTTTAAAATGCAGTGCTGTAATCAATCTTCATATTATTAATATTTTAATATTTTACAAGTAAGGATATTATATTTGCAAAAAGAATCAGAATGCAAAGTTTCGGCTCATTCTAGCGAAAAAAAATCGACCCTATCACCTTCAGGGTGGATACAGTGTCCGTTCAAAGTTGGGAGGTCAGGGGGGGGGGGTGTAACTCCGTGATTCTAAAAATGTACTCTTTAGTCATTTATATAGCAGATATCCATTTCAAACTTGGTATTAAAGTAAAACTAGTAATTTTCTACAATATTTAGCAAAACAACGCATGAAAATTTGATATTCTTACGATTTGTAAAAACAATTTGATTTTTGCCTATATTTTCCGTACAAATGCTGATTTTTCACATTTTTATAATTCGTCATAGTGACGTCATACATTTACGGATGACCTTAATTTTGGTATCAATGGAAAGAAGAAACTAATACCTATCAATTGGTACCACATACGGGGGTCAGGGGGACTCGCTATAAAATATTTAGGGGGGACTGCAACATCCCCCCCCCCTCCGTATAATATATTTGTGAAAATCGCTCCGTATAGCAAGGGTTAACATAGGTAAATTAAACTACGTACAATCCAATTTAAAATGCTTGTGTCATTATGTACTCACATGCATGTTTTAATTTTGTTTTATGAAATATTTATATAACAGATGTAGATATAGAATTCCTTACATTCAGCAAGGTCATTAAGTGTGTGAAAATATTTTGAATCTAACATAATTGTTTTGAGTGCTTTTAAATAGTCAAAACAAGAAGTACAGATGACATTTCAACTTGATCGCATTGCAACATTTGTTAATACCTTATCGTTAATTAAATTCTGACAAGTAACTTTACAAACGGAGTTTATTTGACACTTAGAGTGTTTAAAGATTAACACATATCGTCCAATATGTTATAGTGTTCAAATATTAATAACTAAAGTCCCTGCATTACACAAGACGACGCCTTCACGACACTTGTCTACCTATACTCAATCCCATAATATATTACCGCGTTAGTATTTTTCATAATGAGTATGAGTCTCAACCTGTTAGAAAACACATTTTCTTCAGATATTATACAAATAAATAAAACAAAAACTAGTTTAAAACCTTTGGTAGTTAATTAATTTACTTCACCAATTCTTGTTATTTCAATTTCCTATGTTTTTATAAGTTTCATTACTTATATAATATGCTTTCCTAGGATTTTTACATGATATGTTATTTAAGAAATTTTTTATTAATATTTTGAATTTTTCTTTTAAATAATATATTCTCTGTCTGAAATTTTTTTCATAAATGTGACGATCAAGTCAAAAAGTCAGATACATCATTTTAGATTTAGCACTTCAAAGAGCCAGTGTATAATAATACAAGTATTCGCACATTCGTGCTATGCTTTTCTACTTGTATATTACCCTAGCATACCCAATGTTTAATGCATTCTGCTGTGCTATTTATGATTATAGAATGTATATGTGTAAAACGAATGACTGTTTTACTTTTTCAATAACACAGGATAAAAAAAAAGAATATTTGAATTATTCTTCAATCAATGATATGGCTTTTTAATGTCTTACAGCACTTTTTTGTTTACAATTTGATAGCTGTAAAAGTAACAGTGACATAAATGCAATAATGACATAATTGAATTATTAATGGCGGAGTGGTCTAAAGGTCATCAGTGCATGCCTCACTCTTGATGATTAATATATTGTGTATAATGTTTCAGCTACAAATTTGCTTATGATAATGTAATATATCATAGTTGCGGTTTAAAAAAATGCGAATTAACAATAAATTCAAGTGGACGTTGGTCGTATGGTTAATTTTAAATTTTAATAAGTTAAAATTAATTTTTGACATATTCTGATGAATTTCTCATGTATAATGTAGGTGAATATTGCATTATAAAAGTTCCGCAGACAAAAATATCTGCAAAGTCTTTCCTGCCTTTTTCATAAACAAAGGGTCGTTTGTTACGTTTGTGTTTGTGTTTTTGCTTTTGTCAAGTTTGGTAATGGATGCATAGTTTACACAATTCATCTGGTAATTTCTCAACTTTACCTGCGACTTTTCTTTTAATATCGTATATAGACCACCCTCTTTCCAGTTGCGATCATATCCATAGCATATTTGGCATAAAAACATTAAAGATTGCTTTTCTGGATCTCGAATTCATGCATTGAGTTGCTCTTTGTATGGTTTAAGCTATTCTGGCCAGTTTCCCGTGTTCTAAAAGTTAAATTCCGTATTCTTTTCAGTGATAAAAATAGCATGTGATCATGTCAATCGACTGCTAGGTAGCATAGAAAAATACCGATTTAAAATCGGTATTTTGCTACTATGCCAGGGCTTCGAAATCCGCGGTAACACGGCCGCGCCGTTCCCAGAAAAAAGGTTGAAATCGCAGGGAAAAACGGTAAGCTTAAAACATAATAATATAAATCAAATAATAACAAAATTTCTGACGCGAGTGATTTTTTGGCAATAATGAATGATGAAATACAAAAATGGGCCAAATTTTGGGATGAATATCAAATTACTGTCAAAAACAAGCGATTTGTTAGAGCGATTCATGCATTTTTTCATAAATCTCGCAGACAAATTATTCTTATCAGGGGATCTAGGGATTATTTTCATTAATGATTATGACATCGGTATTACACCAGTGAATGCTTGCGATGCCCGGTCGGTCGCCGGTCGGCCGCCGGTTGTTATTAGACGCACTGGCGTAACAACCGGGGGGCCGGGCCAGTTTGCCACCTTGAAGGCTCTCAAGGGTGATTTTACGGACCCAGGGGGAAACAAAGAGGAGGGAAAGAAGGAAAAAGAAAGAGGAAAAAGGGGGAAAAGAAAGAGGAGAAAGGAAAAAGAAAAGGGAAAAAGAGGAAAGAAAATGAAAGAGAAAAAGGAAAGAATAGAAAAAGGGAAAGAGAAAGAGAAAAGGGAAAGAAAATAAAACGGGAAAGAGAAAGAGGTAGAAATAAGAATAAGGGAAGGAGGGGAAGGACAAAGTAAAATTGACAATATAATAAATTAGAGCTCTCTAGTTGTTCAAAAGCGCCAGAAACCGAAAACTTTCGGAGATACTCCCTGGACAACCCCCTCCCATCAGATACAGTGAACGAAATGCGCTATTGCTTTATACCACAGCCTATATAATCAGGAGCTGACATATTTTACTTATGTTTGTTTTCTATCGTTTTCTAAAACATAAAATGTAACAAAATTAATATTAAATGCAAACACCTAAAAGAAATAGGCTAAAAGTTGAGCTGAGACAAAATGCAAAAACCTATATACACAAAATATGTGAAATCGGCTTGCTGTAAAAATACCTTGCTAACTGTAAATCGTATTACCAGGGACATTAAAAAAGTTAACATCAGACTCGCGCCCCTTTACTTTTCAAACAAATGTACCCATATTAACACACTATTTCTTTTGTTTTCATTTGCAATGCTTCGTCATGGCCTTTTCGGATACAGGTAAGTGTTGCTTTTGTTATTCCATTATCTAATTTTTTGAAAGTACCATTTTAGAAAATAGTAGGTTAAGTATATTGACAATTCTTGTTGGTGCTTTTACGATCGTATATTAAAATGTTGCTTCAGTTATAACTACATGAAATACAAACAACAGATTTGCTGTTAAGTAAATCAAATTGATAGAAGTCGTTTAAAATCCTGTAAAAGCGAGATATCTATTCCATGAACTACTCGTTATCCCGGGGGGGGGGGGGTCAAGTATAATGCTGCAGGCATAGCGTGACCAAGAAAAATGTGAATTGGCGTTGTTTTTGAGGACAAAAGGGTGTATCAGGTGATACCTTTTAGTGTATCAAAAACATTTTTGCTCATTTTCAAGAAAAAGGGTACTTTTTCAAAGCCAGGTGTTAAAACGGTAACGGTAAATTCCCGATTTAGGGTGTGAATTGGTGAAAAAGGGTATATTTTGGCTTCAGAAACAAGCACCCTTTAGGGGGTGTTTTTGAAAAACTGTGGTCACGCTATGCCTGCAACATTAAACTTGAGTGTCCCCCGGGCTCTTTTTTTTAACAGAATCAGAAAATGTTAAAGTGAGTCTTTAATATTTTTGTACCAATACTTCTTATTTGTTACTAACAAAATTAGTGCTTTCATCTAAGGTGCTTGTAATCAATATTTAATTCTGTAGAATTTTAAATATATTTCAATAACAACTATTAAGCTGGTTAAGTTTGGTTAAGTCCATTTTCTTATATATCGTTTAAATAGAATTATCTTTATCGACTTATAAATATAGGTAATATTCTAAAATAAGACAGATTGTATATCACATTTAAAACACAACATAACCACAAAGATGTAATGTTACAGCAATATGACGTTAATGAAATGACATTATAATACCTTTCAATTATTAATTTCAATATAGAACCTACTTAAACTGTGCATAATTATTATGACATTTTCATTAACTTGTCCAATGGCTCATAATATATTGCCGCGTTAGTATTTTTCATAATGAGTATGAGTCTCAACCTGTTAGAAAACACATGTGATTTTTGACGTTTTAATAAGTAGATGTGTCTACAAACTAAATTATTTTCTTTAGATTTCATTAAAAAAATCGAACCAAACACATTATTCGGCATTTTTATTAACTTGTCCAATGATTTTGTTTAGTTATTTAAAAAAAATCCAACTCTAAGTGTGTTATCTTATTTTTTTATTAAATAAAATATTATTTACAGTAACCACTTGGTAAAAAATCCAACTCTAAGTGTATTTTCTTATTTCATTTGATAAAATATTATTTACTGTAATCAAATATTTGTGGAAAAATAGATGATTCAATCATTACGAATTGTAGAACGTATGTCATGACAGACCTGTCAAATCGTTTCTGTTTCACATGTACGTTTTTCAATATGCAAACAGCTTCTATTATTATTTTTGCTGATTTTCCGCATTCTGTTTTATTGCAAATTCTAATTTCAAACATAAGCTCATGTTCTTTTCTCTATTTTATTTTAGTAATAGTACACATATAGCTATGTGTGTGCTTCTGAGACTCTGAAACAAGAAACATAGTTTACAAACTCAAATAAGGTCATCACATAGTGTTCCATGTAGACAAGAATAACTTTCCTATATCTCAAGTGATGTACTTGATATTATATATCATTGTTAAGTGGTATAGATGTTTATTTTACCTCACTTCCATGCTTCTCGATGGAATACAAAATATCAACAAGTGCTTTGATGGAGCGATTTGCCTGGCACTAACTTACAGGACATAAACGTGATGAAAATATATATTTTGTAATGATACAAACGGTGTAGGAAGCCATTAGTGTAATAAGAAATTATGATTTCATATTTACACTGTAATAATAATCTATATACCCGCTAATAGAATGAAGAGGCCAAATTGACGAGGTTTTCTTTCTCAAACCATGCTCAAACCTACTTGGTCTAAAAGCTGCAATTTACTATATTTGCTTTGTTTATTAAATGTTACACTGCTGTTTTAAGTGTTGAATCGGTTGTCAGTGCGACCAACACAATATGATATTCTTTTGACTTTCTGGGTCTATACTTCAATTCAATTTATTTTGTAACATATTTGCCCGGGGGGGAGCACTCAAGTATAATGCTGCAGGCATAGCGTGACCAAGAAAAAGGTGAATTAGGGTGTATCAGGTGACACCTTTAAGGGTATCAAAAACAGCCAGTTTAGCTCATTTTCAAGAAATAGGGTACTTTTTCAAACTATAGTGTTAAAACGGTAACGGTCAATTCCCGATTTAGGGTGTGAATGGGTACAAAAGTTTATATTTAGGCTTCAGAAACAATCACCCTTTAGGGGGTGTTTTGAAAAACTGTAGTCACGCTATGCCTGAAACATTATACTTGGAGTGCCCCCCCCCCCCGGGCATATTTGCTAGCATGTTAAAAATGTTTTTGAGGCCGAGTATAATAGTTCCACCCTTACTGTTGTAACCTTTATTTTCAATTCATTAATTTTCATTCATTGAACCCGTTAATAGGTGTAGTTTTTATTTCTTTCAAGTGTATTTCCATAGCTGCAGTTAGAATGTTCTCGATTCCATGAAGAGTAAATCGAGGTGTTTGTTTGTTTTTACATTCAAATAAAAGTTAGTCATTTAAATCTTAATTTATTGTACACATCTAGTTAGATTAACATTCAAAGTACACCTGTCTAGCTGGCCTTCTTGTTTGGTCAGGTAGGTCACACAACGACAACAAGCTGTAATTGAATTTTCGACATTGCACTAGAAGGATCGTTTTATTGACGGTATAGAACACATAAGCACAAGATGCAAAATACACAAGATAAAAAATAATGAATTACACATATTTATTTACGTTACGGAAATCTTATGCATATACGTTTACTCTATACTAAGTTATCAATTTGTGGTAACACTAATATGTTGGTTACAAACTTACACTCTGTTTGATACATTAAGAAATGTTTTTAAATGGAGAATAAATGTAACCTTTTTGACTATCCTGATACCGCGAGATTGGTGTATTTTAATAATTTATTTTAACTTCTACCATACAGATGTATTTATTTAAGTTGTCTAAAAATTTCAAAAAAAAACAAACCTCGGACATAATCTTAGAGGTGAAGAAAACATTTAAATATTTCTTGATTTTTGTTTCATTATTTGCTTCTAGTATTCTTTTTAAATTCGAAATTTCATCAGCACCAGTATAACTGTCAAATTCAGCAAGGAAATTAAACATATTAATCGATCTGGTACAGTAAAACGGTATCTCTTTGAAAACGTGTCATAATTTCACATCTTGCAATATTACGATTTATAAGTTTCCTGACCTGACATATGACACCCCAAACGCCTTAGTATAACATGAAAACTGCGAAACGTGTCAACCTAGACCTTTTAGCTATATTTAAAGAATATTATTTACAAGAAATCAGAGTACCCATATTTATTCTATGAGAGCAGAGAAATTCATAAAGCAAAGAGATATATGCGCCAGAGAAAACGTTACATACAAGTAGTTAATAATTCTGTGATATTTTACAATTAGTAAGAGACGCAGTAGTACATCGTTTAGACAAACATATATTGAAATATGTCTGTACATATTTTGATATGTACAGACAGACATATATCAAAAATAGTAATGACATTTATTTTATTCAAACGTAAAATAAAGTCATTGTTATTTTGGAACAAATTGATAAGTCGTTATTGTTGTAACCTTGATCATGTTATCTATTCGTCCGGAGAATCACTATAATGCATCGTAAATCAATGTCAGATATGAAACGCAAATAACAATGCCATTATGTAATAAAACACTTTGATTATTATATTTGCAGACGGTGGTTGTAAGTGCAATATTTTCTGATTTGGAGATATAAAAGTGAGATAATATTATGTGACTCGTCATGTCAAAAAGGATGCTTATCTACCTGCACCGTTTTCTGATGTCTCAAACATAATAAACAGCCCGTGATTAATTAGCCTTTCTCTTCAAATTGAATCGAGTTCCGTATAAGTGCATGATTTGTCAATTTGCAACATCAGAAAGTTATCATTAAATGGCAATCAGAAGCATGCAATAGGCAACACACAGGACTATTGCAATAAAGATAATTTTAATAGATTAAGCATTTCTGCAAATTATTTACTGCCATGAACTTATTTAGTGAAAAAAATGTATAAAGAGATATCTTTATCTAAATAAAGATAGGTAATATTTCTATTTAAAAGATAGGTAACATTTTCTATTTAATCAATAGCAAATATTTAGTTCATGAAATAAGAAGTCAAACAAAGCTTTCAACAAAAGATTTTGACAATTTTGAAAGTAAAATTATATTTTAAGGTTCGTTGAAATGGAAAGGCAACAAATCAAATCCGTGGCGAGTTTTCAAAACCGGTGCCTTTACAGAATCGTCCCTTTCTTGGAAACACATTGGCACAATGCCCTTATTCTTTGTGCAAATTAATTATCCGTAAGGTCGACTCCTGGTCATTTTATCTTTCTGATTTATCTGCATAGTCCACGTCAACTAAGGATTGACATTACACCTCGATGGACTTTTACCCGACATAAATGTCTTTCTGTTGATGGTCCTTAAAAGAAGTGGATTTTTCATATTTAGTACTTTGAAATGTTGTAAATCTGAAAAGCAAATTGTCCTTTGCATGTATTTTCACCTGTAACTGTTTACCGACATTGCGGCTGTTTGGAGTTGCAAAGGCACATAAACTAAACTTACGAATTTGAAACAATACATATTTGTAACCTGCATGATACGGCACGAAATTTGATATCTTAACATATTCTGAGCGTTTTTAAAATTCCAATTATTCCAAAATCACAAGTTAACAATGTCGTACATTTGAGTAACATCGCGTTATTATTTTGTAATGGGTTAAATGCAATGGCCGCTTATCTTAGGATACATTGATAGGAAAAAGCGTTTCCCCTTGGCAATTTGCATTCAGAAATGTTCTACTTCAACATTCCGGAGCCGGAGCTTTCAAAATATGAGTTATGTAACAATCAAATGATTTTAAAGGGTAGCCGGGAAACAATACTTCTTTCAGTTTTGTATCCATATATACAATCTATGTAAATTATTGAATTGCTGAAAGTCTTAGGTGACTGTTCTACGATATCATGCTACAAACGAAATCTAAGATGAATTTTTAAGGAATCTTTTGACACGATCTTTTTGTTTTCAATCATTCTAAGTGCTACGAAAATGATCAGAAATGAAAAGGATACTCTAGGTTCAGGCGGGTCAAGTCCTGTATGGAATATTGAAAAATCTCTCAACGTACATTAATGACGTCAATTTATGAAACATGCTATTCCAAACTGTTTATGTTTTGAAATTAAAAAAATTAATTGCAATACTTGTACTTCTTAGCTAATATACGGGTTGTATAATCTTACATATAAATAAGACACATTTTCAAGTTTGCTTTCAATCAAAATAAACGCTATAAGTACTTTTGAAGAAAAACAATGTTTAACATGAACTTAATTAACATAAAGTGTTTTCTTAATAAGAAATTAAATTCTCATTTTTTAAGAATTAATAATTCTATATAAACACTACCTTAGCGGTCAAAAATATAACTATGGTTTCAATTATATTAACTTCATGATGTTATGATAAATAAATCAATATCCATAGTCATCATAATAAAAAGAATACATTGGAAAATTTGCATTTTTTTACTAAGTAAGCATTGTACGTACTTCAATGTTGATTAAAAAATGACATTTTCATAGTAGAAAGTTGACACTCTAGTATTTTCTCTTTGACATGTTGCAATATTAATATTACAAAACATCTCTCAACCACATCTCCCGAAAAAATAATACTGACGTATTATCAATGCATCATTCGGCGTGTATGTTCAATGTGCATGTGATGTTGTAAATGATTAATCTAATTCTAAAGGGCTTTTGAATACTTACCTCTTACTCTTGCATATTTTTCGATAAACCACCAAAAAAACTTGTCTTTGATACACCTTAACACTAACAAATATACAGTATAAAGAGTGGTATTTTGTAAGTTCAAATGGTATCTTTTTTATTCATGATCACAACCCACAGACAGATATGTTTTTTCTTTTAACCTTTCATGACTTGTCTAATGCTGTCTCGGATGATTCATGTGTTTGAGACAAATGAACTCTTGAATATCAAAGCTATTGATTGATTGACCCATTGAAGCTACAAAATATATATTGCGATGACAAATTACCTTGTTTGAACTGTTAGTGCTTTTCTTGAGACAATCAATCATGAAGCTTTGCAAGCATAATTTTTCAAAAGACCAAGTTCAGATAAATGGCATTTCGTTATTGTGCATTTTTTGTTACAAAACAGTAACTCGATTTCAAATAACAAAATATCATACATTTATTTATTTGTCAAGTGATGGACTATAGAAACTTAATTATTACATTTTTTTAAATTTATTTCTGTGCAAAGAAACTGAGCTATGTCAACCAAATCATTCTCACCACAGCAGGCTTCCTGTAGTATAAACGATGAACCAAGCTCTAATTTGAAACTGGACGTATTTGTCAAATAAGGTCAAAATCCATGGAGTAGTGATTTTCTTGGACGAACATTGTAGTGCCACTTGTTCAAAATGGTGTTCTTCTGTGAGAGACATACTTTTTTATTGGTATAGAGTAGTACAATACAGGGTGCCACAACACTCATTGGTGATCCAGTTTGCGATATTGTGACTTCCGGTAGGCTACCTGAGCTTGGACCTTCAAAACCTTAATTCCAAAGCACCCTTAATGTGGCATAAGCCTTTAGGGACCACTTCAAAACTCAAAAATGGGTAAATTTTGTTTAAATATCATTTAAGGAGTATTGCAGTGCATATTTAATGAAAATTACCATTTCTTAGGACATCGGGTAACTGCACGTATGGGAATGCAGTGTCCACTGCTGGCTGGGTTAGTGCCACAGCAAGTATATTTCAGGTACGGGTATTCTTGTAATAGCGTATTTAGTTACACTGTAATAAAACCGCATCGTTAGTCGATTTTTTGGATATATTCTCATGAGAAAACTTGTCTAAATTTAAACTTCACAATGTAAATGGCCAGCTTACACAGTTGACATGCATTGATATGATGAGAATTTTTTCAGATCTTTGCTAGTAAAAGTTACATTGTGGTAGAATCACATTTTATCATTATTAAATTTGAACTCACATGTTGAAATCAAAACGATTAGAAGATTACTACAAAACTGTATCTCGGGTATAATAGGATGGATAAGTGTAACTTCAAACTAGCGTGCCGTGTGAAGTCTGTTAAATACTGATGTGCTTGAAATAGCATTTGTAAATATAGGTGCTTTACCAGCTACACATGTATCATAGTTAAGAGAAAATTATATGTGCATTGTTATCTGTCAAAACTGAGACTTACACTCTAAACCTCAAAACGATACGAAAGTCAGCGCAGTTACGCATATTACTGTCAGGTTGTAATTTCATACAAATGTCAAAAAGGATGTTGACCCTTCAAAATCCAACAGATATGACATGCTTGTGTAATGGTACCTTTTACTGACTATATGTAAGATAACACATTTATCAATGCTGCATTAAATGCTGTCAGATGATATTGTATCAAATCAATTATACCGGTATGTCTCGATGTTGTAAAATACAATAAACTTATATATGATCAAGATGAAACAAAATGTTTTCATATTTGCAGTTTACATAGTAAAATTAGTTTTGTATGTCTTTGGAGTTATTTCTAATTCCAATACACAAGCCTAAAAATTGACGTTCAGAAACGTTGACTAATCTTCAGGCATTTTCTTCAAGAAACGTAAATTACTTTATGTAAACCTTAAAACTTAACACTGTTATTTTTAGATTCCAATTAGATTTAAATCCAAAAAACACAGTTTTAATGGATATATATGTTTGACAACTTTATTGACATGATTCATTAATATAATCTAGAGATTATTCTTGATTTGCAGGTAACGTTCTACTATATTATGCTCGTATAAAATAATAGATTTTAGTTGACAAAATTTTAATTCGCAGAAATGTGTATTCTTTCCAAATTTGGCTTGTCAAATAAGTATTAAATATAAAGACCACAGGTGTACGTAGCCCGATTAAAGCAATTGAACGGAAATGCAACATAAATGTTTCTAATCTAGTAACAACAATTTTGAACTAAGCTGGTTTATCAAATTGCTGGACATTGAAAATCAGCATTCGCCTATGGGATGTTTACAACAAGTGCAATCGATTGTATTGGCCAAAATTCTACAAGAGCCAGAAATCTTTCCATGGTATCAGAATATCAATATAATAACATCCAAGCACAAACACCCATGGCAAAGAATTACGTGCTATGCCTACATACTAAAGGAAATGTCCGTGATTTTTTCAGGTAATCTGAGTTCAACCGTAAGTATAAGTGGTTACAGTGCATTATGTAATTGAACTATTAATGCATGTTTTTATTTGTTAGCTTTCTGTTCTTGATATATAAAAACAAATAAAGTGCTGAGCTTAACATCGATGTGTCATTAAGATATACCTGAATCAAAGTCATTACATGTTTTTATTTTATACTTACGTGAAAATTGGCGGAAAGGTAAATTTCCCTTCAGTTTCGTCACATCATTTAAACGTAATGTGTAAGTGCTTAAAATGTTGTGCTATGATCATTTGATAGCTCATAAGAACTATGTTTTATGAAGTGTAAAAGTCATGGGAACTTGGGAACTTTGCTCTACTCTTTATTACGTTATCATTTTCAAATTTGTAAAGTTGCACTGACAGAGTTGAGGAGTAAGGCACAAAAAGAGTACAGGGTGACACTTATAGTGTTTAAACATTTATACCTATCATCTTGTACGTTATAATGGTTAAACATTTATATTCATCGTTCACTTTGCTACTTATACTAGGTTTTCTACCTGACGCCACGCCTTTTCACACTGTTTTTTGTGTGTATATGTTAAGCGACAAAAAATCTGCCACAAAAGTGCAATGTTGTATCTAGTGCTCCGTTATTACAAATGGGTGGAACATTGTTAAAGAATGGGATAATTTACTGTATTCATATGTTTGATAGCAACTTTATTGTATGATTTGAAGCGTTATTATTATTTATGACCATGATCATCGAAAGTGGGTTGTTGATATTATTATGTGGAAGTATTCTTGAAATAACTTTAGTTCAGTATTTTAGTATCTAATGCTCTGTTATTACAAATAGGTGGAACATTGTAATTGAATGGGATAATACTGTATTCATATGTTTGATAGCAACTTTATTGTATGATTTAAAGCTTAATCCGCTTGTTATTGTTTATGACCATGATCATCGAAAGTGGGTTGATCTTTTCAACCCACTTTCGATGATCATGGTCATAGAAAGTGGGTTTTTCTACTTTCTATGACCATAGAAAGTCAACATTGAGTTTTGTGTATCGTTGAAGAGCTTGCTTATTCCTCTAAGCTACCAAATCTGTGCCACCTCCAGTATTAGTTCAAACGTTAGAGCCTAAAACATTACAACCGAGATCAGACAATGACAAGCGCAACTTTTGAGTAAAACGCAATTAAAATCTAGGATGTTCAATGAAGCCTAAATAGTGCTGTTAGATTACTAAAATAATAGGTGCTACTGTCGAAGCAAGCGTTTTTATATCAGATTTTAACCAATTTCAGCAGACAAACTTTACAGATTATATTATTTTATATTTTCAAAATATACAAAAAGCTAATTCCAAATTTGAGCTAGTAGTGGTTGAAATGGTAGTGTTTTGCACTTTAGTATCTGTCCTACGGATATTTTCAGCAAAATATAAATCTGACAATCTCGAACTGTTCATATTTTAAAACTGTTTATGTTAAACGAACTGATTTGTTGAAAATATACACGTTAAGCGTTAACCCTTGTCTTACCAGGGGGTACCACCCTGAACGGATGATTCCCTGATGCAAACGAATACGACCTAAGGGATATGGTTAGTTGTAAGTTCATCTTTTGTGGTCATTTTACCGAAAAAGATCGTAGATGACCCCGTCAAAGTCGGAAGGTAAGTGGGGTAGTTGCCAACTCGGTATACTTTAAGTCGCCATTTTAAAAAATATTTGCATGGTATGGACTTAAAACTTGCAAAACCTTTTAAAATTCCAATTGTTGGCTATTTTTGGTGAAAATCGTGATTTTCCGACTCTGAAGTAGTTATGACATCATAATTACGTAACGCCTCAGCCGATTTTCATGATTGTGGTATACTATGATACCAAACAACTTAACTTTTGGCGGTTAAATTTTAATTTAATTGGCAGTGGTATCCACCCCCTTAATAACAAACGTTACAAAAAATACTTAAGACAAGGGTTAAAGACCTCAAATGGTACTAGATCAAAAAATCGACCTTCAGACCTTATTTAGTATTGTTCAATTTCATCTAGCCGTATCTTAAAATCAACTTTGCCACAATATGGTGCCTTTTGATGTATAGCGACACTTTTAAACCTCGTCTACCAAGGGGGTTTGTTGCAACCCCCCTGAGGTTTTTTTCCCGCGGCATAAAAACGCAAAAGCAACCGACCCCAGGCATTATGTAATCTCTTTTAGATCCTTTGCGGTCATTTTGATGAAAAAATTAGGGGGATACCACCTTGGGTAGGCCGTCAAAGTTTGGGTGTAGGGAGGGGGATGGTTGGTGAAGCCACGGAATATTTTACGTCGCCATTTCGAAAAAATATACGCATGCTATGAAGCTGAAACTTGCAGGGCATGTTAGAATTATCATTCCCCTTTTTGTTAGTAACAAAACGATAAAATTACATCATTTAGACATTTTATAGCAACATTTCGATTTCAGTGGCCATTTTTGCCAACATTCCGATTTTTCGACCTGAAAGGCCTTTATGACGTCATTATTACGTAACGCCTTGACTGATTTTTGTGATCTTGGTATCGTTGGATAGGAGAGAACCATACCTATCTATTGATAGCAAATCCAAATTCATAGGGAGTTCTGTTCTAAAAATTTAGGGGGGTTGCAACACCCCCTTAGACGTGTTACAAAAAAAATAGCCTGGTTAGACGAGGGTTAATATTATCATCATTTATTTACTTTGAGCTCATTTTGGACATACCTTTATTACTTACAATTACTCAATACTAAACGATATGTCTGTAGGGGATACAATCATATAGTGATACTATAAAACCACTAATATAAAGTATCTCTATTTATAGTAGTAGTAGATGGTATACTCTAATCCTGTATAAATTAGGTTAATAGATTCAATTGCTTAGTAAAAAGGGTGTCATCACATATTTGACTTGAGAAACAGGCTTTTACAGATCTCCTTATCAAAATGAACTTTGAAATTTGTTTAAATGTCAAAATGGGGGAAAACCCCATTGCAATTGCATACGTAACCATGCTTAAATACAGAATATGTCTTTACCTCCAAAACCTTTATAATACTTTATAGCACGCACGCAATAAAATCTAAGTTAAGTTTAACATAAAACTTTATGGTATTGTTTTATTAACTTTAATGCTATCAAGTGCTACTAATATAATCAGTTGAAACACTCTCTGCCTGGTGCTTTAAATGCACAATTCTAAATTTTAATGGGAATCATAATATCCATCGGTAAATTAACATCATAACAATAAGCCCAAGTCATTTGAATATTAATCAAACACTAATATTTGAGAAAAACAAAACGTGCTTCATTCTGTGCATTGACCTTTTGATGATGTTATAATCTACAAAGCTTTTCACTAGGATTTTTTAAAAGTTATAATACTCCACTACAAGAACTAAGTTTGCAAATTCACCAAACCAAAGAGGTTTAGGGGATAATTTACCGCAGTTCAGAGGAACCCTTAGGGTTTCACCTTTCTCATAATATGATAAAAAACCGCACTTTATAGCTTAGCCGTATTTCTCAAGAGTAAACATATTTTGTTAGTAACACGAGAAGACATATTATTCCGACGCTGTAAAAGGAAAAACATGTACTCGATATATAACAATATATAATATCTTTGTGTTTTGTCATGTTTTAAGGCAATGATTCAAATTAGATTATTCAAACATTATTCGCAAGGTCAGTTTTATCCTACATATTGTAACTCAAAAAGTTTGAGTAAACATCAATTGTTTGATTATAAGTAAATTAGGTTTAATAGTACAATTGTGGATCCTATCAGTTTTTAACAAACCGGCTATGCAAATACTATTAAGTGGTTTGTCAAACACATATTTATCATCTTTATTTTATCGATAATAATAATTTTGCTCTCTTATTCTCGTTCAATCAAAAAGATATCAGGTATCTTTTTCAAGTAAAGAGCAAGTATTTTTAAAGTATAGAGCCTGGTAAAGATCTAAAAAGTGTTAACTGTGCATCGTATTCAGAACAATAAGCTTAAAGCAATACTATAAAGTGTTAAAAATGAAGCGCCCCCTGTCACCCATGACTTTCGATTTTTGGGGCTTATTGGGTTTGTTTTTGGAAGATATGAATACCCTCCCAACGATTTGGCTGAAAGATGCTTCCTTTTTCTGTTATGGCCATTTGTTGAATTAAATTTAAAATCGAATTTAATTCCACATGTATTAGTATAGTAAAGCATGCATGAGCTTTTTATCCAATTTTTGGTGGCAAAACAATTTTTTTCACAAAATACACTTGAAAACGCTTTTAGATAGTCACGTTCCTCAATTTTATACTGTGTATACTATAAACCATTTTTTGATCAAAATCTTATTGTATTGCTTTAAGAGGATGTCCCAGACTCAGAGGTGATTTTTTGGAGAAAAAAAAGCTATGGTGCTCATTTTTGGTCAATATATAGCTATGAGCAAAAAAGCTTATTAAACAATGCTTATTTCATATAATACGTTTTACAAATATATTATTGTTTTTTCGGAACTAGAATTCTCGTAAAACTATTGAATACAATATTGCTGTCATTGCCATGCCAATCGTAAGATTTTTTCCAAAGTTACAAATCATAAGAACATCAGATATAGCTTGTCTTTTAGGAACTTTGAAAAATGTAACTTACTAATTCAAACGAGGTTATTACACGGTGTTGCATGTAGACAGAAATACCTTTCCTATATATGAAGTGATATGCTTGATATTATATGTGATGACTCACACCGACACCAAAACCGGCTCCGACATCAAAATTGAGTTTTTGACATCATGAAAAAGCGTAGAGTTTCACCAGAAATTTGGTACCTCAAACATTTCGATACAACAATCTGTTCCGAAGATATGGCTATTTTAGTAATAGCGTGTTGATCACTTTTCAAAAATAGCAATTGGAGAAAACAGGCTTTAAAGTTTGGGTTTGTGAAAGCATCAATTTTACACAAAATCTCCTTAGCAACGGGTACTTAGGTGCACTCAATCATCATCAAATTTAACACAGACATTGTAAAGATACATATCTTTAATTAAGTTACAAAAATATGACAAATTAGGCATATTTTTTAATTAATATGGATGTTTTTTCTTCCGATCATAAAATTGCAAAAGCGAGATTGACACGGTGTTAGAAAATTGTCAAAAAATCATCTGTTTTTGCAATTTAATAGAAAACGGCTTGGTAGGAAGATTTTTAAAAGTTATCACCCCTAGACGAACATGTTACCACTTCTCAACTTCAAAGCCTGATATCTCAGTTTGCAGATTGTCGCCAAGTCCCCCTTTTCGGTGTGAGTCATCACATATATCATTGTTTATTTTACGTAACTTTCATTCTTCTCATCAGAATACAAAATATCAACAAGTGCTTTTATGGAGCAAGTTGGCTTGTAGTGATTCACAGGACAGAAACGTGATGAAAATGTTTGATAATGATGCAACCAGAATATAGAAGGAAAACCATTACTGTAATAAGAAATTAAGAAAATATTTTCAATAATTGAAATGTACGGGTTTTTGTAGATAAGGCCGCATAAAAAAAACAAAGTTGTTTCTTGTCCCCTCCCTCCTTACTTTTTGGTGCCGAACCATTTTTTTTTTTTGCAAAAATGCTAAAAACATGTAAAACATTGAGCAAATCGTTCAAATATCAAGACCCCGCTTTTCCTGGCAATTTGTAATGTTTTTAACATTGAAACTGTAATCAAACCAACATCTATCCATATCACATAGAGTTAAAAGACAGCAACTGAATGTGCAGTCGACATCAACCAAGTAAACCTGGATCGCCCAGGCTCCCCCAACCTTTAAAAAAAAATATATAAAAAAAATACCTCCCTCCCTCCTCACATTTTGAGAAACCTTCGGACGAGAAACAACTTTTTTTTATGCAGCCTAACATAAACTTGTGCATTTCAGTCATGATTATAACCACACATATATGTATTTCCTTTCAACGTTACTTCAGGCATATCCTGACTTGTTTGCACGCTTTTTGAATGATTCATCTGTAGGAGACAACTAAACCCTTGAATATCAATACCGTTGATTGATTGACCCTTACAAGCTAAAGAAGAAAATATATCGAGGTTACATATTATTTTGTTTGAACTGTTTGGTTGTTTTTTTTCGAAACAATCAATCCATTTGGGCTTAGCATTTTTTGCAAGACCCTGCTCTGATTTCCGAACACCAAATAATAACACCTTTCAAACATTTTGGAAAAGTCGGAAAATATTGATGCAACATTATTGATACTTTACTATTTAATTTTGTTTTATTGTTATGTATTTTTCATGCAACAACTTTTTTCTGTTAAAAGAAAATACGTTATAAACTTTTACAAAATATTATATCAATTTAAGATTATACATTAACAAACAGACTTTACGTTACCGCATGACTATGCTTTATTGAATATAACAATTGAAGACTTGGATTTGTCGAAGTTTAAGGGGCAGATGTGTTTTTACTCCCAGACATAATAAATAATTAACACTGATATTTGTAGTCGCCTCCTTGAAACACAAGTCTGAATTATAGCACTCCAAAGTGTAAATGGCTAGCTCTATTTTTCACAAAGCTCAACACGTATTGGCGTGTAATAAATTTAATAGATAATGTTTAATAAATATATCACGGTTCATGATTAAATTTGTTGTTTACCATTAAAGTACGATGTTCAGACTGTCAAATTTCTTTATACATGTAGCAAAAAAGGTCTTTAAATTCGGTATGTTAAAAACATATTTGTACATATAAGATGAAAGATAATCACCTGTGTCTTAAACATAGATTAGATTTACTTGTTATTTACCCTCCTGCAATAATCTGTTTTAGTTAACTTATGACATATCGTAAATAATAATGATAAAAGCGTTGAGAAATATTGTGAATATTTTGAAGTATTTCGACAAACTAAACCGGCATTTCTTTTCAAGGACAGCTTGACATGTGTAAATATATATATTTTTTCATTTGTTATATACTTACACAAGTTAGAGACAACATATGCACAGCCACGGTAGGAATATAGATTTTTGTTCATTTTTGTGGTCAACATAAGGCTACCGAACATAATGCTATGTATGATTTAACAGAATCAGCAGTATATATGTGTAACGCCGCGGCAAAAGGGTCCAGTTGTCGGCTCGTACATGTTGCTCCTTGTAGCATATCTAATGTATGGTATTTGTATACATCAGAAATGCTACAATGAGCAACATGTAGGGGTCGACAACTGGACCCTTTTACCGCGGCGGTACACATATACGGGATAAGTAGGATACAAACCTGTTACTGGACGTTACTGTTTCGTTGATATGACGGTTATGGTTGTACATATATCATTTTTGATGAAACCTGTAAAAAGGACCATGCAAAGTAAGTTAATTCAAACGTACAAAAAAAAATCTATAAAGTATTATAAATGCATGATCATTTTACTTTCGGTTCGGTATGTCTTTAGTGTGCTTCAGATAATGTTAATTTGCATAAATAAACAAATGTATATTTTTCAATTTTATTTTATGATGTCCTTATATTTTCATTCAATTCAATTGCACAAGTCAGACAGAATATTTATGTTTTGAAAAAAATGACAGAAAGTATAATATTCCCGGTGATTATCTGCCCAAAGATTTCACATTAAAAGGGAAAGCAACATTAGTAAAAGTGGACAAGTAAATTCTTAAATGACACTTTAGGCTTACAATTTTAATACGACGTATCAAGGAAAACTGTATAATCTAACTAGGTCGGTGTACAAGTGATTAATCTGTTTGCGTAAGTTTCATTTGAAAAGACAAACAAATCCTTAATAAAATATACTAAAATACCAGATTATCTGATCAAGTTGCTCTGCTGAAATACTGTGATTTATCTCTATGATATAATGATATTTCGATAGGTTAATACAGTAAGCAATTGATTTTGAATAATAATAATGATAATAATGGAAACTTTTAAAGCGGGCGTCGTGTTATGAGGTAGGACGAATCTGCGTTACACACTGATGTAGAATGGAATTTGCGTGTCCTTTCTTTTTAACGCATTGCAATTATTTTCCTGTGTTAAAGTCCCAGTAAATTAGATGTCATTGTAAAGCTATGATTGTAAGGATTATCGACAAACCACAAACAAGTGGATATACAGGGTGGAACAAATGTCATATAGGGTGTAAGTATAGAATTTCATGCAAAAATGGTACCATAATTGATTTCATCATATCTTTATAACTGTATGTAATTCAATAATCTGACACTTCGATATATGAAGGGGGTGTTATATACTTGTAAATAAACCAAACTTATAATGAAGGAATTTGCTTCTGTACTGAGCTATAGTGTGATCAAATATTTCTTAAAAGTCAATTGGAATCTACAAATTACTACAAATAGCAATTTATATGACTTCATCCACAATTTCTTTTCATAATCATCCACAATTTCTTTTCATAATCATCCACATTTGTGCATAAACAATAACCCTTCAGTAGGTACAATGACAGGTAATAGCCAATACTTATAATGCACCGTATAGTCGCTTCAATGCATTGTAAAGGATGCTATGGTTGTAGCAAGTATGTATATGCATTATGCATACATACTTGCTACAGCCATAGCATCCTCGCACACCCACACAGCGCCATTTGAATGCAATTATTTCAAAAAGTAAAGACTAATTGAATATGAAACAAAGGAGACTTATAGCCGGATAAATTGTCAAGGTTATGGTCCATAAACAAAAACCACTCCTATCTGAAATTATGGTAAAAATACTCCTGATTTTTACCTAAAACTGTAACGCCTCCACCCTTTTACATACCCCACCTAATGACACTAGGCCAGCGCAAGCATCCGTCTTATCTTCCACTTCACTACAAACACTCTCAGAAGACAATTCATGTTCAAGTATTACGCTTCTTTGCCTTTACAAATATTTACTATATCATTGCCTTTTGAATAATCGCAAGACACTTTCTTCAAACACAGCAGTGAACAAACAATGAGCAAGGGTACAGAGCGTGCTTGAAAACAGTTACTTTACGCCTAGAGAAAATTACTTAAGATGGTTATTTTCAGCACAATATATGTGTCTATTTCTGCTGCATTTCCACCCTGGTCACTACTGAATTCGATGGACGGATTTTTTGGTGAAGCTGAAAAAACAATGTTTTGACCAACTTTGTAAGTTATGAAAATTTTGATAGTTTTAAGAAAAACATAGGTTAATAATCGTGTACAAGCTAGTTGCTCTCAGAATTGAAAGACCACCCCAAGGTCATTCAGGCAAACAAAACCCTAAACACATTACAAGTCTAACTTGAACTTTCATGAACATTACAAGTCTACTTTTATGCCAAATTTACTTCAAAGATGGCCACCCTGGTCGGGGTAAATTGTAACAGGCATATCTCTAAGATTACTTGCTTGACTAATTCACACTTGACGAAAAATAAATATATAGAAAATCTACTTTTACAACAAAAATTATTATAGCATTACCCCGAACCACACACACCGAGTTATACTTGATTTCCGAAAACACTGTAATACAATCGTCCCCGATTTCCATGTTTCCTAATTTACCATTAGTTATTACGGTGTTACAACTGACCCAGACACCTGTTACAACTGACCCGCACCTATGGAACAATTGTAACATATGGATACTCATTTTCACATCATTATTGCTACAACACCATATACTTGACAAAATTCAAACCTTGTGGAACTTAGAGCAGACATATGACTCTTTCAAAATAAAGTTATTTTGATATTCTTCTAACTATCAAAAAAGAGTTACACCTGAATTTCCAAAAACTGTTACAATTTTCCCCGGTCTCCCCTACTTAATATACTTGCAGCTTTCAATGTGATCTTATTATAATTTAAAACTATAACTGTTTATGACCGTCCATCACAAACCAGCAGTATATGCCACCTCTTGTCATTTTCACGTTTTTAATTATTTGCAAAGACCATGCTTTAAGAATTAAAATGACACGATTTCTGGAAGTCGTAAAACGTAAAATTGAGATAAACGCGTTCAAAGATCAGTAAGCCCTATATTTTCTGTTGATTGTTTTAAAAATATGCAGATTTATTTCAAATTTCCATCATTTTCTTGAAATGAAACTTTGCTGGTATTTTGTAAAAAGCACAAAGATTGTGAATCTGTCAAATAATTAATTTCGGCAAATTACGACCTTGCCATGTATTTTTACCTGTAGCGCAAAATGAAGTTTCTGGCGTTTACTGCTCATACGGGCTGGACAGACACATTTCTTTTCAAAAAGCCTGCACATTGCGGATACTATTTTGTAGCTTCAATATTTATCAATCACATGCAAATAATTTCACATGAATACAGTAATTTACTTTTGAACAAAATCTGACATATTTTAAATACAATATATAACACAAGTCTACCCAGACGACAGTATATTTTCAAGTATTATAAAATGCTCTTTGTCTTTGCAAATATTACACATCTGAATGTCTTTGGGGCTGTAATTAACCATAACCGTCAAATTAAATAAATGTACCTTCTAACTGATGAGACTAGATCAAATGGGTCTCATTTCAAATTATTCTACTCTTGGAAATAACCACAGATTTGGCGGCACACGTTGACAGTTGACTGATCGAGAACCGGTAGTGTTTGTGTACGGTAAATATGTGAATAAAGAAGGCCCATCGTTCATTTTTATCAATAGTTATGTATACGAGTTACATAATTGACGTTGGCGAAAATGGGTTGATGGATGACACCTCTAAATTAATGTGTTATATTCTAACAAGTCTGTCTGATAAAGTTGGCAATCTGTCTATAATATTTGACCGTCAAATGTCAATGTCTCCTCAGATAACCAAATTTGGGAAAACTCGACTTTTCAGCTTCGCAATATATCCTAAAATTTACGGGATTTTTTTTACTTCTATGTATGAAATCATGTCATTAGATCTCTGACACTCACCGCCTTGACTATGGAAATGCTCTTCTCCTTGGTATAAAAAGAGACTTAAACAAATATCAACGCATATAGCACTGTGGCTTCAAATTCATATTTTGAACAAACAGACGTTGACCATGTCACATATATAATTTCTGAAATAACTACCGTTTTATGCAAGGGTCAGACTTAAAAGTAACTTTGCTCGTACAATAATCTTGCTCGATCATTCCTTACTTCAATGCTATTTCTGGTCTCTCCTGGACTTGTTGGTTAAGGGTCAGCTTATGACTCTACCGGCCTCCAAGAACACACATTTCGACAGGAAAACCTCAATTCTGCTACTAACAAATCGATTTCAATCCTTCCTCATTCACTACGTGCATCTGGTTGTGTTAAATTAAAAAAAAAACTTTAAATCTCATCTTCTATCATTGTTTTTTATTATTATTGTTTGTTTTGTTTGTATTTGCATAACATACTGTGATCTATATTAATGGCAATAAAAATACATATGTATGTGGACTTAAACCAGTGAAGAAAAAAATCTATACTAACTCTACATTAAGAGGACACGGGCTACTATTTGAGGAAAAATAACACGTCGTTACTTTGAATAATTCTTAAAATTGCACTTACACCTCTATACCATATAGACGAAGTATTTCAATATCCGTTCTTTGATATATTTATGAATAATTTGACCTAAAACAATACACATTTGTGTATGTACTCATATCGCTAAATTTCCCCATTTGATCATACATATTTGAATATTGTATTATTGGTATTTATATGCATTCTCATTTCAGTAGGTTCTCGACTTAAATGTGTATCTATATACTCAGAATTGACCAAAATATTCAAAAAAAACCAGAGAAAGGGTCCATGTTATGCATGGATGATTATATTCCATTTGGTGAAAGGTGTCTGTGAGCATGAAGATAGGTCAATTCTTTAACTAGATTGCAGGACATTTATTAAAGCAATTTGATATATAAGTTGTAAAATATCACGTGTTATCGACAGAACAATGTAACTCAAATACCATCAAAATCTGATTATAAAACACCATATAACATACACTTTCGATATGTCTTGCCTTATCTCGAAATGTTAACATGGTTTCTTATACATTCTGAATGATTATCTGAATTACTCTCTTAGCAATGCCCACAAACAACTTAACACAAAATTTGTTTTGCTCGCGCTAAAACCAATCTGCCGAAAAAATACAAGTGCTTTACTCTATACATGTTTAGCCTTATAGCTTATCCTACTTAGTAGAACACATAGTGTACACAATTACACACTCACATCAATATGACCTTAAGCTGAACCAGAAACTGCGTTACTGAGTATGTAATTGTGTAATATATATTGGTGTATGATTCAAGTGATATTGACGTAAAGAGGTTAGCACACACTACTACTCAAATCATCTTGTGTTTAAGTACTTCGATGCCACGATGTTTTTGTTCAGCTTGTACATCATCAACTTTCTATATTTCGGATACGAACATGAACAATATATAAACATGGTTCACCAAAAGATTTATCAGGCTTTGTCATTTTCATGTTTTTCTGCTATGGTTACCTCCGCTCTATTTTAGATTACAAACCGATAAAATGTTTAAACAGTGTATGGCAGTGTAAGCAACACTGACGAACCTTGCGAACTTGTTTGTTATCATAACTACTAGGATAAACTTTGTTCATATTTCGTCATGAAAAACAAACAAAAGATAACAATATAAGGTGATTAGAGTGATTGATATCCACGATAACATGCTTTTTTTATTTTCAAAGTGCATGCAGTTTTAGATTCAACAATAATTTTTTCACAAAGGGTTACAACAATGTTAAAGACTAGAACACCATTGTCCTTGAAACATCTAGAAAAATATAAACAAAAAGCAGTTGCATTCGATCGACCAAGTACATCTGTTTTATTTTACTACCATCAACTAAGCATAGATTAATTATCATTACACCTTATTTAAAACAATGAATAAGAATCAGAATTCAGCTGTCTTTATACCCATCTCAACCGATATCTCAGACGATCATGGACTGTTGGTGTGATCATTTTGGGCGCAATATTTGTCTAAAATGTCTGTGCGTGGTGTTTATATATTTGTATATCCTAAATTTTCATATTAAAAATATTCTTATTAATATTATGTAAGGAATGACTGTGAACATGAAAGTTTGTATACAGGGGTAAAACCTGTTTAACTTGAGTTACTTGACATAAAGCATAACAAACTCAACTTTTGGCAGCTTAAAAACTTGGTACTCATTTATGAAAGCATTGTAATAACGAGAAAAAAAAATCAACTAACCAAATATTACTTCAATAATAAGTACAACACCTTCATGATACTCTAAACAAGCATGAGTGATTGCCCGCACGAACGATTACATTCAGAATTTAGTGGCATATCACCAAAACAACCGAATCATGAAGGAACAACAGTACATTATGTAATTGAACTTATCTGCCTAATGCATGTTTCATCTTTCAGCTTATACTGTTCTTAATAAACCAAATAAAGTGTTTAACTTAACATGCATGTAGCTATCGATTTGTCCTCGAGATAAACCTGAAGCCAAGTCATTAAATTTGTTCAATATGTTGTAGTTTATTTTTCAAGTGAAATTGACGGAAAGAGGTTAAACCCCCTCAGTTTAGTAAACGTATTTTACCTGAATGTGTAAACCTTAGAAATGCAGTATTGTGATCAGCCTCCGAGGTATTAATATTTTAATAGTTAAGACTTTAAGATAATGTAGATAGAAGTAAAATTAGTATTTCTAAGTATTAAAGCAATTTAGTTTGATTTACTTTAACTAAAAAGTATGTTTGAAGTGTCAAATTGAAGCTTATTTTCAGTTATAGAGATATTGAAAGCAAACCGCTCGCGTCTCTAAAGACACTTGCAAAATCTTAATGCATCGACTGTGTTTGAAACATGATACATAGGAGTTTCCAAAGATGTCTTGAAAATCTTAATAAAGGCAAGTTTATATGTTAAAATCATGGAAAATATCACATATTTTTTTTAAACATTACTCTTAAATCGTAGTATATTTCAAAACCATTTATCCCCTGCCTTTTACAGTTGTTGGCGAGGCAGAATTTAAGATCATGAATATATTCTAAGGTTATAAAAATAGAAGTGATGATAGCTACATAGAACTTTAGAAGTACTGTTGACATTTCAATTTGATTGCTTTGCCACACGTTTGATTACGTTATCATTTATTAATTTGTTAAGTTGTACTGACAGACGTGTCAAGTTACTAACAAGAGGAGTACAGGTTGACACTTATAGTTCTTAAAGATTCAAAGCTTAAGATCTGAACTATATGGTGAAATATTTATATATATCGTCCCGTTTGAGATATATATTTCGCTTCCTGTCCTTTCCTCATTTGTCTTTATACACACTCAAGACAATTTGATTTCTTGACAATTGGTAATCGACGAGGAATAGCTGAATGGTCAAGTTATTTCTCTTTGCTGCACTGAAAAATAGTGCCGTGTTTTTACGGTTGAAGACTTTAACGATTTAACCCACCAATTAAAACGGCTGTTAAGTTAGCTTTACGGCAAGTTTCCGTAGATTGACGTCGTCGCAGTTTTTTTACAAGAATATCTTTTCATTGTTCCTAAACTGTGAAACAACCCTTCCACATTCACTACGTGCATCTGGTTGTGATCAAATGTTTAAGTCTCATCTTCTATCATTATTGTTTTTTTTTTATTATTATTATTGTTTGTTTTGTTTGTATTTTTATCACAAACCGTGATCTATATTGAAATGCAATATAAAGATATATTTATAGATGTATGTGTATATGTATGTTCTTAAAAACCTAAAACAGTGAAGAAAAACATTATACTAACTTTACATTAAGAGGACACGGGCTACTATGTGAGGAAAAAATAACACGTCGTTACTTTGCATAATTCTTAAAATTGCACTTACACCTCTATACCATATAGACGAACTATTTCAATGTCCGTTCTTTGATATATTTATGAATAATTTGCCCTATAACAATACACATTTTTGTACATCCTAATATTGCTTAATTTTCCGCGTTTAATCATACATATTTGAATATTTTATTATTGGTATTTATTTGCGTTCTCATTTTAGTTCTAGACTTACACGTGTATCTATCTACTCAGAATTGGCCAAAATCATTAAAAAAAACAGAGAAAGAGCATTATGATATGCATCATGAAGCTGCCATGGATGATTATATTCCATTTTGGTGAAAGGTCTGTGTCTGTGAGCATGAAGATAGGTCAAATCTTTAAAAGGACATACATTAAGGAAATTTGATATATATAAGTTGTAAAATATCGCGTGTTATTGACAGAACAGGGTCAAATTTAATTCCAATAATCAACGTAACCCAAATACCATTAAAGTCTGATTATAAAACACCATATAACTTACACTTTCGATATGTCTTGCCTTATCTAGAAATGTTAACATGGTTTCTTATACATTCTGAATGATTATCTGAAGTAAACTCTTAGTAATGCCCACAAACAACTTAACACAAAATTTGTTTTGCTCGCACAAAAACCAATCTGCCGAAAAAATACAAGTGCTTTACTTTAAACATTTTTAGCCTTATAGCTTATCCTACTTAGTAGAACACATAGAGCACACAATTACACACTCACATCAATATGACCTTAAGCTGAACCAGAAACAGCGTTACTGAGTTTGTAATTGTGTAATACATCTTGTTTTATGATTCAAGTGAAATTGACGTAAAGAGGTTAGCACACACTACTACTCAAATCATCTTGTGTTTAAGTACTTCGATGCCACGATGTTTTTGTTCAGCTTGTACATCATC
>JXSR01S038180.1:150502-172108 GCA_000969725.1 Ophiothrix spiculata
ATCTGCAAAAACCTTTTCAGCATTGAAAAGGTTAACTTCTTGAATCGATATAGTGACGTCAAAATGGAAACATTTGTATAGCCGTGGGTGCTTTCAAGAGACTGTCGTCACACGTGGTGATTCCTTATAGTACAAATGAGTACATTTATCGATGAGCACCGGCATCTTGTCTCGATTTTCGTTGTTTCTAAGGTCTTGTTGGTCTGTCTTATAACCTCATAGATTAATCATTCAAATAAACATTATTTTAACAAATAAACAAAGAGAAGATCTTTACACATCATTGTATCTTGCGAATGATATTTAAGATATTAGAAACAAATATTATATCTTTTATATTTTCCATGCGTAAATAATATACAAAGAGCGGTAAATTATTTTTCAATGAGTTATATAATGTAGCTTGTAATAAATAAGGTTTTGTGTATCTTTAATGCATCAAGTAACCTTGATGATAAGAATGTGATAGCTTAAACTAGTGGCACATAGTGTCCAATAATTAAATTACTGATGTGGGATTTGCCTGAAGGTCATTGCTTGTATATTTGTTGTCACTTAGTTAATAATACAGTTTCACAAGCCGATTATTATTCTCATGTAAGCACTGGTTTATTTAATGCTTTTTTGCAAACATAATGTTGTTTGTTGATGATTAATAAAGGCTAACACAAATATATCAGTTGTATATAAGCAAAATTTGCAGTTACATAGTTTATGCAGTGAAACAATACGGTTTTTGTTTAAGTCAAGTAAACTACCTTGACCGCATAACTTGATATCGCCTTCAATGCAGGTTGCAGGTGTATGTTAGAGAATAAATTTGACTGTCCATCCCAAACCAGCCGTAAATGCATGCAGCCGCTTGTCATTGTCACTTTTTTTAAATTGCAAAGACTTTGTTATACGGATTAAAATGACACCTCGATGAACGTTCACTCGATTTCCAGAAGTCAAGTTATGGTCCATGAAACGTCGTCAGAGAGTTTATTATATATAATGAGAGTAAAATCTCGAATCTACATTTTGAATAAATGACATCTAAAGTGATGATAGGGTGAAAACTCAAATTTTGTATTTTGACATAAACGCATTAATGCATTCATACATAGTTAAGTGTTTACCTATACCTAACGTTTTGAAGGGCAACTTTTCCGGGAAGTGTAATTATTCAAGTTAATTTATTGCATGTTGTTATTATACACTGTAGTAATTGCAATATATTCAGTGGACTGCTTTGGATTTCGATCTCTACATGAAGAATGTAGAGAGAACGAATGACTAATTATATGTTACATTCAAAAGCTGAGATTACAGAGAACTAAAATATGTCATAAACTCAATTTTGAAATTTTGAGACTTTCCTCTCACTTTGCTAGAGCACCCTTCAAATGTTGTCTGAACTTATAATTACTTTTACTCATTAAATGGATACAGTCCTTCTTCGATTAAATGACTCGATTCAATTAAGTAGAGGAATATTTATATCGCAGTTACAACATGGGAAATAACCTTTATCTTTACCGACCTCCTTATCAGGCACTTCATACAATTATCAAGGATAACCGATGTAATTATCTGCTTATCAACGTGACTTACAATGTTGCTCATATAGTTGGAATAAAAATGTTTTTATCACCTTTTTATGTAAAGGTCAATTTATGATGAACATATTTGGAAACTTGTGTTGCTTTTGGTCAGATTTTTTAGGTAATCTTGTTGGGTGTGAAATGACACTCCGTGTGTGATCAATTTTCTTATGTATTGGTAAGGGGCAAACAACAAAAATGGGTCAAAAACGTGATTTTTAGGTCAAATTTGATTTGACCCCGCCTTTGACCCCGTCACTACTCTACTGAAGTTGATTGGTCATATGGAATGTTTATCTGTAGTAGAGTGAGAATCAGGTTATTGAATGTCTTGGTCACGCTTGAATGCGTCAAGAGAATGCTTGGAAGCAAAGTACAAAATGCTTATCAATTTTTAAAAAATAGGGTTGTGGTGAACGTCGAATGGTCCCTGGCGGTATATGACATCTTCAAAACCTTTCAAAATGTCATATACCGCCGGGAACCATTCAACGTTCACCACAACCGTATTTTTGTAAATTGATTGGTGTTGAAGGATCATTTTGTACTTTGCTTCCAAGCATTCTCTTGGCGCAGTCAAGCGTGACCAAGACATTCAGTCACCTGATTCTCACTCTACGACAGATAAATATTCCAAATGACCACTCAACTTGATTAGAGAAGTGACAGGGTCAAAGGCGGAGTCAAATCAAATTTGACCTAAAAATCACGTTTTTGATCCATTTTTGTTGTTGCCCCCTTACAAGTACATGAGAAAATTGATCGCACTCGGAGTTCCATTTCACACCCAACAAGATAACCTATCAAATCTGACCAAAAGCAACATAAGTTTCCAAATATGTTCATCATTATTGACCTTTACAACTATATGAGCAACCGTGACTTATGTGTATTATTCCGTCAAGTTGTGGCAATGTTACGCACTTAACGTTTTGATACAAAACGGGTTTTTCTTCAATGTTATTTGATATTCGTCTTAATAATGTTCATTCCCTTCGTATTCAGGTCTGAACACAGATGAGAGATTAGTCATATTTAGTGGCCAAATACTCGTTGTAAGAAATGAAACAAGTAAGGATCATTTGCATATTAATCAAACACTAGTATTTAAAATAGGCAAACGTATTTGAAGTGTACATTGCCTTTTTCGATTCTATCATTTTCCTTAGTTTTATTTAAATCACGGTCCATGCACCAAACCTCCATTTAATCGATGAATATTATTTTTGAGTAAGTAATTTAAATCAAGAAACATTTTCCTCTGTTCAATCCAACGGTTGTAAAGCTTTGTTACCCAACATTAAATACATGGATTGTTGCATCATAAGAAACCAAGGCAATGACATAACAGTCAATGTCATTTGAAATTCATCTTATAAATAGCTCTTCAATTGGTATTAAGGTCTGACCACAGTTGAAAGATCAGTCAAATTTAGTGGCAAAATATTTGTTATAAGAAATGAAACGAGTAAGGATCAATTGCATATTAATCAAACACTGGTATTTAAATAGGCAAGCGTATTTGAATTGTAAATATATATTTAATATAATCATGATCCATGCCCATTCTTTATATATATGTTATTTTAAGTAAGTAATTTAAATTAAGAAACGTCCTCTGTTCTAACCAATTGTTTTAAAGCGTTGTTACCCACTTTTAAATACATGGATTGTTGCATCATAAGAAAACCAAGGCAAACAGGGTGAAACGAATACAATATATAATGCTAATAAGTCTCTCTGAAAATTGTTTGTTAATATTTCAGCTTCATTTTCCATCTTGGCAGAGCAATATGAATTAATGTATTCTTTGCAGAAATGTAATACTTCTTTGTACTTGGATGAATTTAAAAATGTTGTGTGTTTTATTTCTCATTTAAAGATAATGTACGTTAGAGAAACAAAATTGTAACGACAAACACATATAAATCTTTTGTCGCTTAAAATAGTGAGCTTGAGTGACATTAAGCCGTTACACGGTAAGTTGAGTGGCCTTAAAATAAAGTAATGCTACATGATTGAGTGTGTAATACTGTAACATTTCCTGTTCAGTAATCTAGTGAGTGAGACGGAATTAGGTTAAGCGCCTTCAGATTTGAAAGGTCTCAGTTCCTAATATCGCTGTCTGCTAGTCGTGGGTTTAAGTGACGCAGTATTCTTTTTCCACCGCTTGTAAAACATGATTCCAGAGTGTATGGATTTATTTTATAAAAGTAAACATTTGGATGACGTAAAGCAAGTGCATGCCGTTTTTTTTTTAACAAAATGATAACGCAGCATACGTTTCAACCAATCTGACAGATTGTAAATTTAGCTTATAACTTTGCTGGATAAATAAGAGAACAAAGTAAATAAAAGTGCATTTATCTTTATCTTTGGATTGTATTCAGGGTGTATCAAATAAACTCTTCAAGTAAAATCTTCATCATCATCATTATTTAAATACAGGTGACCACAAATTTCTATATAGCTGTGCCTATAAATATGTTAAGAAGCATTTTATATATGTAAACTCTTTTTTTTTTATTAAATTGTACTGTACGTTTTGGCTTTAATGAAGATAAGATTTTCAAACTAGCGTTTCAACATGAAGTAACTCCAACCCCACTCATCCGTTATCCTTCACCTATCCCACTCGAAGTGTAACATTTGAAGTATGTTCCAGTTAACTGAGCAAAATAGGCGTAACATTCATGGGAACCAGTTTTATTTAACTAGTGACAATCTCGAGGTTTTTTGCAATGGTTAAGGATTTGATGTAAACTCTAGTAACACTGTCTTCAAAACGATGATTTTTAAGTGTTTCACCATACTAGACACATGTTTGCCTTCAAGGACTGCGTGAAGTGTGCAACTCTATATTAAAGTCAGTTTGATGTGGTGGTTCATGTATACACTGCTTTAAGGGGCTTGAATAACATAATATATTAAAGAATATTCACCGTCACGAAAGTAGTCAAAAAGATTTTCATTGTTATTTGTGGTAAACATAGACTGTAGTTTGAGGCTATAGAACATGATTGCATGTGACCTATTTTTAACTTTAATGCATCTGAGGTATATACATGCGATTGAATATAAAACTAATTAGTTAAAACATTACCGTGCTCTTAATTTGACGATTTTACATACTTTATTTAGTAACTTCTTATACAAAAAGTATGACATATTTGAAAGGTTGTCCACTACCGTTTCAGTTGTTTAGCATTTAACGGCTTATTGCCGCGCCGTTTTAAAAAATGCAAATGTAGATGTTCTTTTCTAATGGAACAAATCGGTGTACCTTAACCGAAATTTAACCAAATGATATATATTATACTAACACAGGTGACACTTGAAAAAGAATTGTATAACCCTAGCACTCTATCTATGATATAAAACTAACTTCACAAAGTATGTCATTTTTACAGTGTACTAAAACTTCTCTTATATTTGTACAAACTTTAAATAGAAGAAGAAAAACAAACAGTAGTAAAAACATAACACGATACAATGATTGATATCCATGTTAACACGCTCTTTGTAAAGTACCTGAAGTTCCAGATTCAACAGTACATCATTCACAGAGGGACGGTACCAACACATGTTGCAGACAGTATAACACCTTGGGAACCTCTCGTCACGTCTCTGCGTCAACATTGTGTCAGACTGTAGATCATACAACGTTTTCCTTGAAGCAAAAACAAAACTGTGGAGAGAAATATAAAAACAGACAATGACTTGTTTATATATTAACGTAAAGTACCCTCATTAACGAGTCTCCAATCCAATTGATGAGTCATTTTTAAGTTACAGTACTGTAGATATAAATATGTTTGTATGATCTTGTCTTTGTCATCATATTGTCTTTTGTTTTCAGTTTAAGACCCCAGGAATTCGGTCAATTTTATTTAAGACACACATTGTATTAGGAACTACAATATCTCTTGGCCTTGACTGCTTTTGAAAACACAACATTCTATTGTGTTCCACTAATCACAAAAAAACAGAAAATGCATACTTTTACCCATCTCCGATGTATGGTTAATGAGTTATATCCAAAAACGTGAAATGTCATATTAGGGGTCACGTGATATGCCCTATGGGAGACAAAAATTTCAAAATCGACAGAGGTGTTTTTTTTTCAAAATTGTCTCAAAATTGACCCATTTTTTATTTTTACTAGCCTATTCTAGCTATTATATATATTAATCCTTGTTCTTTACAAGCACAATTCGTTATGTTACTAGAAAAGTTTTAAATTAATGTCCCCATTCTTAGAATTGTAACCCTCCTCTTCCTTCGAAATTTACACGCCCTAAAGTTATATTATTTAATACTGTAGTATAGGAGTTTAGGATAGGGTCTTTTCTTTCCATTGATACCAAGATCATTAAAATTCGTCGAGGCTTTACGTAATTATGACCTCAAAAAAGTATCTTCAGACCGAAAAATGGTAAAAAATGGTCACTTTTCAAAAAAAACAAAAAAACAACCTGTTATTTCGTTTGAGTTTTTTGCTAATAAGTGAAGAAAACGACAATTCTAACAAGTCCTGTAAGTTTCAAGTCCATACCATGCAGATATGTTTCAAAATGGTGATTTTCTCGAGGTGGCAACCACCCACTCGTACCCTCGTACTTTGACCGCCTACCATAATCCCAATCCGTTAAGGGGATACCCCTCCCCCTTAAAAAGACGGTGGTTAATATGATTTTTAATATGACAATTAGGGGTCTTTCAAAGATGTTAATGCAATTTTAACAACAATATATTTGGAAAATTATCAAACGACTTCTTTAAAACATTCGTAAATTGCAGTGTATTTTCAAAGCATTACTTTAGATCTGTAGAAGGTTACGATCATACAAAATTATCATTATAAAATAGTGCTGATGACATTTCATCTTGATTGCTTTTCTACAATTTTAATAACGTTATCATTTATTAATTTGGTGAGTAAAACTGACATACGTGTTAAGAAGCTTACGAGAGGAGTAAAGTTTGTCACTGTTATTGTTTAAAGATTCATACCTTTCGAGCTGAACATTAATGAAATATTAATATCTATCGAACCGTTCTTACATATCGCCATCTGTCTATTTTTCTTATCAATACATTACTAATATTATATATCTCAGATCAACAACCCTGATTTATAGCCAAAAAAAAACGCAAATTTGCTCAAAATATTTGATAAAGTATCACTGATTCAGATTACCTATAGGCTATAAAATGAAACCTTTTTATTTGCTCTGAGTATTTTGTAAAGACTACGAAAATTACATACAACAATTGTAAAGGTGTTTTTTTCTTTCAGGGATACCGGTGTGAAAGGAATCATAGTCCCTCTGAAATGGTTGTCCGCCTTCCATAGACCATAACGGAGTAAAGCGTGAAACTAATGTTGCGTGTGAGTTGTTAGTCTATACTTTACTGTACAGCCCGGACAATAAGACTTACATTTCTGCTACACCGGTATATACTAAAAAGGCCAAGTTGTAACGACAAATAGATAATCATTTCTTTCAAATTTGTTCACTTGTGTAGCATTAAGACCTTTAAGACTTAGTTGAGTGCTTTAAAGGAAAATTGATTGTTTAACATTTACTGTAGCTATCTGGTAAAAGAGATGAAAATAGGTTAAGGCCCTTCAGTTTGCAAGGTCTCTGTTTCTAACACCATTGTCTAGGTATGCGATTAACTGACTAAACCTGCATTGTTCGACATATTTTAAACAGCTAATAAAATGGGATTTTTAAATGTTTCATATAAAATATATCTTATCTGGATGATGTATTGTAAGCGTAAAAATCCGGTTGAGGCTATGAATACCTGAACGGCAAAGTTGTAAAAAAAAAATCTGTAACCCGATTATTTCGGTGTCTTTACTCTTAAATCAATCTATTGAACGTTTAAAATGAAAAGAAGTGAAGAAAAAAAAAACAGGTTGCCCGCCGGGGACTCGAACTCGGCCGCAGAAAATGATATGACGCTGGATATGACATTGGTCTGGTACAAATTTGTCATGCACAGCGCTTTAGACCTCTCGGCCACACTTCTCGCTGTGTATACATGGAAATTTCACGTTACTTATAGATCAATTAGTTTGGCCAAAACAATATACTTCTTGTCGGTCTGTTTAATTCTGGCAGTTACGCCTGCGCGATGCATGAGGGCTTTGGATCGGTTTTTGCATAGTAATTACCTTCCGCGCTATGCAGTATGTTATACGAGACTGGCGAAAGAAAATATTAATGAGGACTTCATTCTATGTTGCTATTGTTGAACATGTACAATGCAATTCCCAATTTCGTCATTGTGAAGATTCCAACTCAATTGATTTTGATGTATTTGGTATCAAATTAATCCTTGATAAATATAATATCTCGGATTGGCATAAGATTGTACTAATGATTAAGTAATTCAAAAAATCTTAGCTAGAACGACTATGCAGTTACGATATTCATCTGCAAAAACCTTTTCAGCATTGAAAAGGTTAACTTCTTGAATCGATATAGTGACGTCAAAATGGAAACATTTGTATAGCCGTGGGTGCTTTCAAGAGACTGTCGTCACACGTGGTGATTCCTTATAGTACAAATGAGTACATTTATCGATGAGCACCGGCATCTTGTCTCGATTTTCGTTGTTTCTAAGGTCTTGTTGGTCTGTCTTATAACCTCATAGATTAATCATTCAAATAAACATTATTTTAACAAATAAACAAAGAGAAGATCTTTACACATCATTGTATCTTGCGAATGATATTTAAGATATTAGAAACAAATATTATATCTTTTATATTTTCCATGCGTAAATAATATACAAAGAGCGGTAAATTATTTTCCAATGAGTGATATAATGTAGCTTGTAATAAAGATTATATATATATATTTAACGCCTCAAGTAACCTTGATGATAAGAATGTGATAGCCTAAACTAGTGGCACATGGGCAATAGTGTCCAATAATTAAATTACTGAGGTGGAATTTGTCTGAAGGTCATTGCTGTTGTCACTTAGTTAATACTATTTTACCCGCCGATTAAATATTCTCTTGTAAGCACTTGTTTACTTACCCCATTTTTGCAAACATATTGTTGTTGGTGGGGTAAGGGCTAACAAAAATATATCACTTGTATATAAGCCTTTTTTTAAGTAATATAGTTTATGTTCAAGTCAAGTAAACTACGTTGACCGCATCATTTGATATCACTTCCAATGCAGGTGTATGTCAGAGAATAAATGTGACTGTCCATCCCAAACCAACCGTAAATGCATGCAACCTCTTGTCATTGTCAATTTTTTAAATATTTCCAAAGACTATGTTATACGGATGAAAATGACACCTCAATAATCTTTCACTCGATTTCCAGAAATCAAGTTATGGTCCATGAAAGGTCGTCAGAGAGTAAATCGTATAAAATGAGAGGAAATTTGCGAATCTACATTTTGAATAAATGCGAATCTACATTTTGAATAAATGACATCTAAAGTAATGATAAGGTGAAAAAGTCAAATTTCGTTTTTACATAAACGCATTCATGCATACGTGTTTACCTATACCTAACGTTCTGAAGGTCAACTTTGCGGGAAAGTGCAATTATTCACGGTTAATGTATTGCATATTGCTATTATACACTATAGTATTTGCAATATATTCAGTGGACTGCTTTGGATTTCAATCTGTAAATGAAGAATAGAAAAATACGAATGACTATATAATATAGCGTATGTCATTGCATTCAAAAGCTGAGATCACAGAAAACTAAATTATGTCATGAACTCATGAACAATTTTTGAAATTACCGACTTTCCTGTCATTTGCCAGAGCACCATTCAAATGTTGTCTAAACTTATAATTACTTCTACTCATTAAAACGATATACTCCTTCTTCAATTAAGTGACTCGATTCAAGTAGAGGAATATTGATATCGCAGTAACAACATGGGAAATAACCTTTATCTTTACCGACCTCCTTATCAGGCACTTCATACAGTTACCAAGGATAACCGATGTAATTATCTGCTTATCAACGTGACTTATGTGTATTACTTCATCAAGATGTGGCAATACAGGGTGGACCAATAAAAGCGTTATTGAAGTTCAATGTCACGTAACTTAAAATCAGGATATAATTCCATAATAATTTTTATATATTCATTAACTATTATATCTTGTCCGTGTATGGTAAAAATTTAATGTAAAACCAAGCTTGCATTGCGGAGTTATTGCCATTTGTGCAAAAAGAGTCAAAATCAAGTTTGTCCACGGGGCAAGTTTACATGGGTGCACACAATGAGCGTTGGCTATAATATCTGTCTTTTATTAGCTGATTAGATTTGCTTACTGATTAGATTAAAAATGCGATGAAGGAACTTGCGTCGAGAATCTGCGTCGAGATGAGTTCTGCATTTACAGCAGCAATGTTTGCTGCATATCTCCCTGTTCAACATCTAGCTATTTTCTTTATCCCTGTTCAAAACTGTACCAAAGGGATGAAACTTTGTTCTAACTCTGTAAATAGTCTTTGTAGATACGTGCATTAGGAAAGTCATTCCTAATGCATGTGTACCATCTACAAATACATCACTACCTTTGCCGATTTAAACTTCGCGCCCAATAAATTCTTTAGATTATATGGAAGTACATCATAATTATGTTATTGTGATGCATGCATACATGTCAATAGTACTCTCAGACAATGATATGCACCTTTAATACGATGATGATAAGCATCAACGTCATAAAGAAAATAAAAACCTTGCTGATTGTAGACCTAAATTATGATTCTAGTGATCATTAAAGTATTTTCCCGGCAGTGGACAAAGTGGAATTCGGCGTTTTTTGCGCGAATGTCAATATCTTTGCAATGTAAGCTTTGTTTGACATGAAATTTTCACCATACACGGACAAGATACCATAGTTTCTGAATATATAAACATTATTCTCAAATAATTTTCCAATTTTAAGCTACGTGACATTAAAGTTCAATAACGCTTTTATTGGCCCACCCTGTATAACTCACTTAACGTTTTGATACCATTTGCATATTAATCAAGCACTGGTATTTTAAATAGGCAAATGTATTTGAAATGCGCATTTCCTTTTTTTATATTCTATACATGTGTTATTTCTTTTATTTAATCATGATACATGCACCAATACTCCATTTAATCGATGAATGTTCTTAAGTTTATATATATATATATATATTATTTTAAGTAAGTAATCGAAATTAAGAATCATTTTTCCCTGTTCAATCCAATGGTTGTAAAGCTTTGTTACCCAACATTAAATACATGGATTGTTGCATTATACGAAAGAAAGGCAATGACATAACAGTCAAATAAATGTCATTTGATATTCATCTTATAAATATCCCTTCAATTCGTATTGAGGTCTGAACACAGTTGAGAGATCAGTCATATTTAGTGGCCAAATACTCGAGTAAGGACCATTTGCATAACGTATTTAAATTGTGCTTTTCCATTTTCATATTCTATTTTGTTTTCTTTTAATCATGATCCATGTACAAATTCTCTATTTAATCGATGAATATTCTTTAGATATATTATTTAAAGTAAGTAATTTAAATTAAGAAACGTTTTCCTCAGTTCTAACCAATGGTTTTAAAGCTTTGTTACCCAACATTAAATACATGGATTGTAGCATCATAAGAAACAAAGGTTTATGATTATAACAGGGTGAAACGAATAAATTATATAATTAATTCTAATTCTAATTAGGCTCTCCAAAAATGTTTGTTAATATTGCAGCTTGATCTTTCATCTTGGAAGAGCAATATTCAAATCCAACAATTAATGTATTCTTTGCAGAAATGCAATAATTCTTTGTAACTAAAGAAAAAAAAAAGAAAACAAAAGCTATCATTTGGATGAATTTAAAAATGTCGTGTGTTTTATCTCTCATTTAAAGATAATGTACGTTGAAGAAACAAAATTGTAACGACAAACACATATAAATCTTCTGTCGCTTAAAATAGTGAGCTTGAGTGACATTAAGCCCTTACTCGGTTAGTTGAGTGGCCTTAAAATAAAGTAATGCTACATGATGGAGTGTGTAATACTGTAACATTTCCTGTTTAGTAATCTAGTGAGTGAGACGGAATTAGGTTAAGCGTCTTCAGATTTGCAAGGTCTCAGTTCCAAATATCGCT
Organism: Ophiothrix spiculata; assembly: GCA_000969725.1. Lineage (NCBI taxonomy): Eukaryota > Metazoa > Echinodermata > Ophiuroidea > Amphilepidida > Ophiotrichidae > Ophiothrix > Ophiothrix spiculata. The sequence goes on from JXSR01S038180.1 coordinate 162,250, forward strand.
GTCTGCTAGTCGTGGGTTTTAAGTGACGCAGTATTCTTTTTCCACCGCTTGTAAAACATGATTCCACAGTGTATAGATTTATTTTATAAAAGTAAACATGTGTATGACGTAAAGCAAGTGCATGCCGTTTCTTTAACAAAATGATAAAACAGCATACGTTTTAACCAATCTGACAGATTGTAAATTTAGCTAAATAAGAGAACAAAGTAAATGAACGTGCATTTATCTTTATCTTTAGATTGTATGCTGGGTGTATCAAAAACGAAATTTACAATTAGCAAATGGCTTCCAATTCAAGTACTGTTAGAAATCCTGCAAATTAATTTAAAATGTATTTGTTCTCTGAGTGCTGCTAGTTGTAAATATCATCATCATCATTATCATCTTAATACAGGTGACCACAAATTTCTATATAGCTGTGCCTATAAATATGTTAAGAAGCATTTCATATATGTAAACTCCTTTTTTTTAAATTGTACTGTACGTTTAAGCTTTAATGAAGGTACAAATTTTCAAAATAGCGATTCAACATGATGTAACTCCAACCGCACTCATCCATTATCCTTCTCCTATCCCACTCAAAGTGTAACATTTGAAGTCTGTTCCAGTTAACTGAGCAAAATAGGCGTCTAACATTCATGGGAACCAGTTTTTATTTAACTAATAACAATCTCGAGGATTTTTGCAATAGTTAAAGGATTTGATGTGAACTCTATATAGTAAAACTGTCTTCAAAACGATAATTTTTAAGTGTTTCACCATACTAGACACACGTTTGCCTTCAAGGAGTGCGTGAAGTGTGCAACTCTATATTAAAGTTAGTTTGATTTGATGGTACATGTATACACTGCTTTAAGGGTTTTGAATAACTATTAATACTATTATATATAAGAATATTCACTGTCGCGAAATTAGTCAAAAAGATTTTCATTAACAATTGTGGTAAACATAGACTGTAGTTTGAGGCTATAGAACATGATTGCATGTGACCATTTTCAAATGTAATGTATCTGCAGTATACACATGCGATTGAATATAAAACAAATCAGTTAAAAACATTATCGTGCACTTTATTTGACAATTTCATATATTTTATTTAGCTGAAACCTGTAATACGCCCAAGCAAAGCTAGCTTGAATAATTTGTGACAAGACGAAATTCAAATTTGTAAAACTAATTCAAAGGGTTAAATGCATAATCATTTTTCTCTCAGTGTTGTATTTTTACGTATTAAAATTGAGTTGTTCATTCTCAAAACTTATAAGCTTAAAACAGATCTTGCCTCAGAAAAGTGTGCATAAGTACGTATACGTGAATTTGCATTAACCATCGTCTAACCAAGCCTTTTTTGTAACACGTCTAACCAGGGGGGGGGGGGTTGTTGCAACCCCCCTAAATTTTTAGAACCGGACCACCTATGAACTTGGTTTTGCTACCAATAGATAGGTATGGTTCGCTTCATCAAAATCGGCTAAGCCGTTACGTAATTATGACGTCATAAACTGCTTTCGGATCGGATTCAAAATCACAGGGGGTGTAATCTGGTTTAAGGAAGACTAGTCATATATGTTAGTAAGTGCGTCTGAATATCGGAAAAACTAACGAATGAGAAATTCATTACTAGGAACTTTTTAAACCAAAAACATGACACATTTGAAAAGGTTTCCCACAACCGTTTCAGTTGTTTAGCATTTCAACGGCTTATCGCCCCGCTGGTGTAATGAGACTGACTGTCTCCCATAACCAGGAGTCCGGATCTAATTGAAATACACGGAATAAGTCGCAATCAATGATTTATTGATCGCACATGTAAAAGTACGTTCTATACAATATAGTAGCTAGGACGCTCAGTCACAAGGACGCTGTATTTCATTACACCTGCTCAAACAAAATGCAAATGAAAGCAACACGGGACATCCAAATATTTTTATATCATTTTGATGGAACAAATCGGTTACCTTTACCGAAATTTAACCAAATGATATGTATCAGTTTCAGGTGACACTTGAAAAAGAATGGTATAACTCTAGCACTCTAACTATGATATAAGATTTTTGCAAACTTTAAATAGAAGAAGAAAAACAAATAGTAGTTAAAAACATAACACGATACAATGATTGATATCCATGTTAACACGCTCATTGTAAAGTACCTAAAGTTTCAGATTCATCAGTACATCATTCACAGACGGACGGTACCAACACATGTTGCAGACAGTCTAACACCTTGGGCACCTCTCGTGACGTCTCTGCGTCAACATTGTGTCAGACTGTAGATCATAAAACGTTTTCCTTGAAGCAAAAACAAAACTGTGGAGAGAAATATCAAAACAGACAATGACTTGCTGATAGTATTCACGTAAAGTACCCTCATTAACGAATCTCCAATCAAATTAATGATTTGTTTTTTTACAGTACCGTAGATATAAATATGTTTTTTATGATATTGTCTTTGACCTCATGTTGTCTTTAGTTTCCAGTTTAAGACCCTATAAATTCAGTCAATTTTATTTAAGACATACATTTTATTAAGAACTAAGGTCGAATTTAAAATATCTCTTGGCTTTGACTGCTTTTGAACATCACACTGATACTAATGACATTAATGTCCTCATTCTTAGAATCCTAATCCTACCCTTCCTGAGCCTTTTTAACACGTCTTGCTGAGGGGGGATCCCCTCTGATTTTAAAATTTAAACGCCCTAAAGCAATATTTGTTGATACTATAGTATAGGCGTATAGGATAGGGCTCTTTTTCCATTGATACCAGGATCTTGAAAATCAGTCGAGGTGTTACGTAATTATGACGTCACAAAGTATTTGTGGACCGAGAGATTCAATATTTGGTAAAAATGGACCACCAAAAATTGTTATAAAAGTTCTAAATGTCAGAATTTTGTCGGGTATTTTTGCTAATAAATGAAGGGAACGACAATTTTTGTTCAGGTGGCAATCACCCCTCGTACCCTCGAATTTTGACGGCCTACCGTAACCCGTAAAGGGATGGTAAGCCACCCACCACCACTTACCCCTCCTTTTATTATTTTGAATATGACAGTCCGAGGTTTTTCAAAGATGTAATAAAAATTACAATTTAAAAAAAACAAAAAAACCTTCTTTAAAACATTATTCATAAATTGCAGAATACTTTTAAAGCATTTACTTTAAGCCTAACGACTCTATTGTCAATGCATATCTGCAGAAGGTTAAGATCATACAACAATGTGTTAGGGTTATAAAAATAGTGCTGATGACATTTCAACTTGATTGCTTTTCTACAATGTTGATGACGTTATCATTTATTAATTTGTTGAGTAAAACTGACATACGTGTTAAGAAGCTTACAAGAGGAGTACAGTTTGTCACTATTAGTGTTTAAAGATTCATTCCTTTCGTGCTGAACATGAATGAAATATTAATATCTATTCCGTTCTTACATATCGCCATCTGTCTACCGACAATGATAGATTGTTTAAGATGACCCATTTTTCTTATAAATATATTACTAATAATATACATTTCTCAGAAAAAAAACCCTCTGATTTATAGCCAAAAGTTATGAAATTGGACAAAGCAAAGTTGCTCAAAATATTTTGATAAAACATCACGTCTCTTTTAGATTACCTATTAAAATTTAAAAAAAAGGTGTTTTACAGTTTATCATAGGCTATAAAATGAAACCTTTACATTTGCTCTGAATATTTTGTAAAGACTATGAATATTACACACAAAGATTTTAAAGGTTTTTTTTTTCTTTCAGGGATACCGGAATATGTGTCTGCCCAGTCCGTTTGAGCAGTAAATGCCAGAAACTTCATTTTGTGCTACAGGTGAAAATACATGTCAAGGTTGTTATTTGCTGAAATTGATTTTTTAACAGATTCACAATGGACTGGGCAGACACATATTCCGGTATCCCTGAAAGAAAAAAAAATCTTTAAAATCTTTGTGTGTAAAATTGGCTACCAACAATTGTTATAAAAGTTCTTAATGTTAGACTTTTGTCGGGTGTTTTTGCTAATAAATGAAGGAAACGACAATTTTAACATTTTCTGTAATATGCAGATATTTTTCAAAATGGCGATTTATTTTTTTCCAGGTGGCAATCACCCCTCGTACCCTCGAGTTTTGACGGCCTACCGTAACCCGTAAAGGGATGGTAAGCCACCCACCACCACTCACCCCTCCTTTTATTATTTTGAATATGACAGTCAGAGGTTTTTCAAAGATGTAATAAAAATTACAATTTAAAAAAAATACCAAACCCCTTCTTTAAAACATTATTCATAAATTGCAGAATACTTTTAAAGCATTTACTTTAAGCCTTACGACTCTATTGTCAATGCAGATGTGTTATGGTTATAAAAATAGTGCTGATGACATTTCAACTTGATTGCTTTTCTACAATTTTGATTACGTTATCATTTATTAATTTTGAGTAAAACTGACATACGTGTTAAGAAGCATACAAGAGGAGTACAGTTTGTCACTGTTAGTGTTTAAAGATTCATTCCTTTCGAGTTGAACATTAATAAAATATTAATATCTATCGAACCGTTCTTACGTATCACTATTTGTCTACCGACAATGATGGATTTTTAAAATGACTAATTTTTCTTATAAATATATTACTAATATTGTATATTTCTCAGAACCAACCCTGATTTATAGCCAAACATCACGACAATTATACAATTAAAATTTGCTCAATTTTGTGTTTCAAAATTTATCATAGACTATAAAATAAAGTCACTACATTTTCTGTAAATGTTTTGTAAAGGCAGCGAAAATTACATACGCAAATTGTAAAGTTTTGTTTTTCAGGGATACCGGTATATACCCAAAAAAAAACCTTGTAACGACAAATAGTAATCATTTCTGTCAAATTTGTTCACTTGTGTAGCATAAAGACCTTTCAGGGTTAATTGAGTGACTTTAAAAGGAAAGTAATACTGGATGATTGATTGTGTAACATTTCCTGTAGTAATCTGAGAGATGGAAAGAGGTTAAGGCCCTTCACTTTTTGTCAGTGCTCAGTTTCTAATACCATTGTCTAGGCACGCGATTAACTAAAACCTGCATTGCTTGATATATTTTAAGCAGCCTGTGAATGTTCCTGTATTGCGAGCGTAAAAATCCATAATAATACCAACAATTCTGATATTTTATGACATTTGCCCACTCCACGGCACGAAACAATAAATTTGAGTAACTTCACTTATTTTTGCAAGGAAGCGAAATTAGAAATAGCATAATGCTTAAAGCATTATGCTATTTCTAATTTCGCTTCCTTGCAAAAATAATTAACAAAATAACTAGTACTCGTCTGTCTTATAACCTCATTGAATAATCGTTGCATTAACATTATTTAGAATAAAAATAAGATCTATATACATCTTTCTGCAAATGACATTTAAGATAATAGAAACAATTGTATCTTTCATAATTTCTATGCGTAAATAAAAAACAAGGAGCTGTAAATTATTTTCCAATGACTGATATTATAGCTTGTAATAAGTAAGGATCTATGTATTTTAAACGCCTCAAGTAACCATGATGATAAGAATGTGATAACTATAATATAGTGGCACATAGTGTCAAATAATTAAATTACTGATGTGGGATTTGCCTGAAGGTCATTGCTTGTATATTTGTTGTCACGTAGTTAATGATACAGTTTTACCAGCCGAATAAATGTCCCGTTGTAAGCACTTGTTTACTTACTGCATTTTTGCAAACATATTGTTGTTGTTGTTGATTGATAAGAGCTAACAAAAATGTATCAGTTGTATATAAGCCATTTTAGCACTCATATAGTTTATGCAGTGAAATAATACCATTTGTTTTTTCAATTCAAGTAAACTACCTTGACCACATCACTTGATATCACTTTCAATGCAGGTGTATCTCAGATAATAAATGTCACTGTCAATCCCAAACCAGCCGTAAATGCATGCAGCCTGTTGCAATTGTTAATTTTAAAAATTTTCACTGGCCATGTTATACATTAAAATGACACCTTAATAAACTTTCGCTCGATTTCCAGAAGTCAAGTTATAGTCCATAAAAGGTCGTCGGAGAGTGCATCGTATAACTTGAATAAATGCATTCAAAGATCAGTAAGCCCTATATTTTCTGGTGATTGTCCTCAAAATATGCAGAGATATTTCATATCAACAATAATGTTCTGAAACTTAGTGTTTACCTATACCTAACGTTTTGATGGTCAACTTCGCAATTTTTCACGGTTAATTGATTGCATGTTGTTATTAATTGGAAAGGTTTTGTTGTTGTTTTTGTTGTTGTTGTTGTTGGTATTAATTGCAATTTATTCAGTGAACTGCTTTGGATTTCGATTTCTTAACGAAGCATGGAAAAAGAAAGAATGACTTATATCATACAAAAGCTGAGATTATAAAGAATTGAAATATGTCATTAATTCATAAACTCAATTGTGTTGTCTGAACTTATAATTACTTTTACTCATTAAATGGATACAGTCCTTCTTCGATTTAGTTAAGTAGAGGAATATTGATATCGCAGTTATATCATGGGAAATTACTTAATTAAAAACCAGATTCTCTTGGTGGCCCGAAGGTATATTTATTTATGCAGATTTAATGGTTCTTCTCTATCAGTTAATATTTTAATATCATTTTAAAGGATACTGCTAAATTAGAAGAGACTCTTGCAAAACAAAATGATAAACTCGGTTTTCATTTTGAAAAATGGGATAAAACAGGTATTTGCAGGTTATTAACTTCCCATTGCACACGGTAAATGTTTCATTTCTCCCTGTACTGATACTACGACATGTTATATTTATTGTTAAATTTTATTGGTATCTTTTATTATTCTGTCTTGTATGTGTGTGTAATTATTATAAGTAAAATAAAAGGTCAGCTCGTTCTGACAAAAACAAAATCACGGGAAATTACCTTATCTTTACCGACCTCCTTATCACAGGCACTTTAAACAGTTACCAAAGATAACCTGCTTATCAATGTGACTTATGTTTATTATTCCGTCAAGTAGTGGTAGTGTTACGTACTTTACGTTTTGATATAAAAACAAGGATTTTTCTTCAATGTGATTTGATATTCGTCTTATAAATATCATTTCCATTCGTATTCAGGTCTGAACACAGGTGAGAGATAAGTCATATTGAGTGACCAAATACTCGCTGTAAGAAATGGAACAAGTACGAGTAACGATCATCTGCATATTAATCAAACACTAGTGTTTAGGATATGCAAACGTATTTAAAATGTGCATTGTCATTTCACCTATAAATGTCTTTTAGTCATGTTTAATGCACCAATACTCCATTTGTCATTTCTAATAAGTAATTTGAAATAAGAAACGTTTTACCTCTGTTCAAACTAATGGTATTATATCTTTTTTACACAGTATTAAATATTGCGTCACAAGAAACCAAGGCAATGAACATAACATGTTGAAACGAATTAAACATACAATGAATTGATATTCTAATTAGTCTCTCCGAAAAGCTAATTGTTTGTTAATATTTCAGCTTCATTTTCATCTTGGCAGAGCAATATTCATATTCCACAAGTAATGTATTCTTTGCAGAAATGCAATAATTCTTTGTAATTGGATGACTTTAAAAATGTTGTGTGTTTTATTTCTTATTTAAAGATAATGTACTTTGAAGAAACAAAATTGTAACGACAAACACATATAAATCTTTTGTCGCTTAAAATAGTGAGCTTGAGTGACATTAAGTCCTTATAAGGTTAGTTGAGTGGCCTTAAAATAAAGTAATGCTACATGATTGAGTGTGTAATACTGTAACATTTCCTGTTCGGTAATCTAGTAAGTGAGACGGAATTAGGTTAAGCGCCTTCAGATGTGCAAGGTCTCAGTTCCTAATATCGCTGTCTGCTAGTCATGGGTTTTAAATGACGCAGTATTCTTTTTCCACAGCTTGTAAAATATGATTCCACAGTGTAGAGATTTATTTTATAAAAGTAAACATTTGTATGACGTAAAGCAAGTGCATGCCGTTTCTTTAACAAAATTATAAAACAGCATACGTTTCAACCAATCTGACAGATTGTAAATTAAGCTTATAACTTAGCTGGATAAATAAGAGAACTAAGTAAATAAAAGTGCATATATCTTTAGATTTTATGTAGAGTGTATCAAAAACGAAATTTACAGTTAGTAAATGGCTTCCAATTCAAATACTATTAGAAGTTCTGCAGATTAATTTAAAATGTATTTGTTCCCTATGTGCTGCTAGTTTAAACATTATCTCCTATGCTTGAACTATGTACATATAACTATATTTGTGACCGTCCAGCCCAAAACGGCAGTAAATGCCAGCTCTTGTCATTTTCAATGTTTTAATTATTTGCAAAGACCATGCTTTTAGGATTAAAATGACACCTCGATGAACTTCACACGATTTCCAGAAGTCAAGTTTTGGTCCGTCAGAGGTTGTCAGAGAGTAAAACGTATAACTGAGATAAACGCATTCAAAGATTAGTAAGCCCTATTTCTTTTTGTTGATCATCTTAAGAATAAGGCAATTTATTTCACATTTCCCATTATTTTTTTTGAAATGAAACTTTGCTGGTATTTTGTAGTAAACACTAGGATTGTGAATCTGTCAAAAAATCAATTTCGGCAAATAATGACCTTGACATGTATTTCCACCTGTAGCGCAAAATAAAGTTTCTGGCATTTACTGCTCATACGGGCTGGAAGGTCACATTTTAGTATCATCATCATCAGCAGCAGCAGCACCAGCAGTAGCAGCAGCGGCATCATCATCATCATTATCATCTAATTACAGGTGACCACAAATGTCTATTTAGCTGTGCCTCACAATTATTACATTCTTTACAGAAATGCAATAATTCTTAGTATCTAAAAAAACAAAAACAAAGAAAACAGAAGCTATCATTTGAAAGAATTTAAAAAAGTTGTGTGTTTTATCTCTTATTTTAAAGATAATGTACGTTGAAGAAACAAAATTGTAACGACAAACTCATATAAATCTTTTGTCGCTTGAAATAGTGAGCTTGAGTGACATTAAGCCCTTACACGGTAAGTTGAGTGACCTTATAATATAGTAATGCTACATGATGGAGTGTGTAATACTTTAACATTTCCTGTTCAGAAATCTGGTAAGAGAAACTGAAATAGGTTAAGCGCCTTCAGATTTGCAAGGTCTCAGTTCCCGATATCGCTGTCTGCTAGTCATGGGTTTTTAAGTGACGCAGTATTCTTTTTCTACAGCTTTTAAAAGCATGATTCCTTAGTGTGTACTTTATAAACGTATACATTTGTATGACGTAATGGGCCGCCACAAAACTCAACCGGCGGTTGCTTGTCGGTTCTAAGCGGTTCAACCGGAAAAACAGTAGCTAACCGCCAAGAACCGCTCAGAACCGGCAGATAATCGCTGGTTGAGTGTTGAAGCCGCCCATAAAGCAGGTGCATGCATGTCGGAAAAACAGTAGCTAACCGCCAAGAACCGCTCAGAACCGGTAGATAATCGCCGGTTGAGTGTTGAAGCCGCCCATAAAGCAGGTGCATGCATGTTCTTTAACAAAATGATTTTGTAAATTGTAAATAAAGTAAAGATTGCATGGTTCCATTCTTTTTGACTGAATTTTAACCTAAGGTATTTTAACAATTATATTTACAATTTAAAAAAAACCGACCATAATTTTTGAATTGGTTGTCACACATCTGGTTTTTTTTCTGTTATGGAAAGATAATGGTCTATTCACATTCTCTGGCAGAATAAGTGTATACGGTTCTCTGTGGCACTCCAGCACTATACATGAACAAGAAATGGTTGATATTATTAAACAATATAAAAGTAT
>JXSR01S038180.1:183128-197793 GCA_000969725.1 Ophiothrix spiculata
GTTTTGGGTATTTATTTTTATCCGGTCATGGCGTTGTCATCATATTATTATCTTTAATCATTATTCATTAATATTATTACATTTTTAAAGCTTAAAGCACTAATAACGTTGTCGGACACATGATGAAAATAAAATTTAAACACACCTTAAACTACCCCTCTGACCTAGTTTAGTTTTAAACGCAGTTTAGAGGAGTTTAATGACATGTGGTAAGAATTTAAACGGTGATTGTATTTAGTTACTCTTTGAGAATTACGTTTATTTCAATCATCGTGATTTAAACACTGATTAGTGTCAAACATCGTTCGAGAATACGGCCCGATATCTTTGACAATGGTAAAATGAGATGTTTAAATGACGTAATATAGGCTCTTGTTTTGACCTGGCAAAAAATTGTGCACGTTGTTAACACTTGATAATCATTAATCATGTCAACCTTTTAATATCGTTACTGCACTATATATATATTTGCTCGTTAAATCCAATTACTTTGAAGGGACTGTCCCTTACTCTTTTGCATGAGCGAGTTTAAAGAGTACCACTAACAGGTCAACCCTGATTATACTTTTCTGAAAGAATGATTTAGACAAGGCTGTTACAGCTATCCTGTACCATGTGTACTGTGAGAGCATCAGAAAGAGGCTGTGCGCCCAGAGGAGGTTTTCAGAATATCCCACAATGCATAATTCTGATACACTTAGATATAATAGGCAATCATGGTTTTCTGGACAAGGGGCTGTTAGAAATTTGAGAATTCCATTGAATAGTACTCATTCATATCTTTCCAGCGATGTGTTTCTTTTCAAAACAGCCCAGTGTTTACCCACATTGCTGAAACTTCAAAACGTCAGAAACCTGTACAAAAGTATAGGAGTTGAATTGGATTTGCATGTACATTGTACAATGTTGCATTGCATCGTGGGATATTTTGAAAACCTCCTCTGCTGTGCACCTTTGTATATGCAAGATCTCTGTTACTGATACGGTTAGGTAAAACGAATATCATCAGTATAATTTTTTTCACTTTCCCTTTCTTACCCTCCATTTGCTCAGGAAAATTCAAACTATATTTGAATCATGAAAAGAGAAATACAAAGTTAAACGCTATATGCTAAACGATGTTGAATAAGGTAATATGATCTATTTTGCTCCGTCTTTCAAACACCCCCTCCTGCATAATATTCTGTTGATTATGCTGTTCTTGAGTATTGACAAAACATAGAATTAAGATAGTGAAAAGAAAATATAGTGAATAGATGTCGTGAAGCCATGCGTTTTTGTCACCTAGGGTGTTGAGTGTATTTAAGAGTCAAATTAGAGGGTAAGAGCTTAATTATTTTTTAAAAAGTGTATTATTTCTTGGTCAAATGTATTATCGTTTACCAATATCATATCATGGATGACATTAAAATAAAAGTAAAATAGACTAAATGATTTAATCGTAAATAGTCTCATTTTGTATATAAGCTCCTAGAGAATTTAAAAATCAATTGTTTGAAGAAGAAATATTCTTATTGAAATAAATCTCAATCAATAAAAACAACTAGTAGCATGTTATGACGCATAGTTTTCAAATGTTTAGTATCTATCTAGTACGTTGACAGCTGAAATAGCATTCCTGGTCACATGTCGATCGATAAACAATTACATAGGCTATACACTAGCAAATATCATCATACGTTTTAAGAGGTTGAGTGATGCAGTATTTCATCTCTTCAATATTGCTTGCAACGCTAGGAAGGGCGATCAGATAGTGATAAAGTGGTGACGGTAAACTAGAAAACCACGTATTCGTGGTACAAAATACAAACAAAAGTGCTGAAAATAAAACCATCAAAACAGGTTTTATTAGTATATCAGACATAAATATATGCAATGAATCTTTTTTAATCAATCTTATTGTGTCACATACTAATAATTACTTTCAATACCTTATAAATAAATATGATGTTTTGCATCGTCGGAAATATACTCTTCTCAATAGCACAATAAGTGCCCACAAGTTTGGAAGAAAAAATCGTACCAAGATTTTCGTGTTAACTATATGAAAACCAAAATTGACAAGAAAGCAATGTTTGCTTAAATCATGTGTACAGGCCTTTTTATAGATTTTGAAAAACAGAATTTTAGTATAAATATCGATGTTTACCTTGAAAGAAACAAAGTTTAAAGCATATTTTCTTGTCATATTCACCTAATGCGTACCGTGCGTACGCATAAGTACAAAATTAAAATATTAATCCAACAAAAGTAAGTCCATAGGGATTGTGAGGAGAGACCAATCTCAAGAAAGATTTAAAATAAATCATATAGATTAACTTTTAGATCCATTGGGATTTAAAAGTTAATCTATTAGTTTTGAAATTTAATCTTAAAAAGGAGTTAAAAATTTTAAATCGTGTTAGTTTTAAAAGTAATCCAATAGATTAAAAATAAAACCCAAGGATAAGCTATAAGATTTGATTTTAAACCATTTTCGACATGTTTTTAAATCTAAGTAAGATTTAGATTTGTTTAAAACTTTTAAGATTTACTTTTTAAATCCCTGTAATTTAGAGTGTACGCTACACAATAGCCAGAACACTGTGCTTGTTTATAATGATAATTCAATGTATATTTACCGTAAGCACACGTTTTGGGTATTTTCTATCCGGTCATGCCGTTGTCATCATATTATCAACTTTAATCATTATTCATTAATATTATTACTTTTTAGAATTTAAACACACATTAAACTACCCCCCCTGACCTAGTTTAGTTTTAAACGCATTTTTAAAGGGGTTTAATGACATGTGGTTATGATTTAAACGGTGATTGTATTTAGTTACTCTTTGAGAATTACATCGTTTGAGAATACGGCCCGATATCTTTAACTGGTAAAATGAGATATTTAAATGACGTAATATAGGCGCTTGTATTTTAATTGACCTGGCAAAAATTGTGCACGTTGTTAACACTTGATAATCATTAATCATGTCAACCTTTTAATGTGGTTACTGCATTATATATATATATTTTATCGTTAAATCCATTTACTTTGAAGTGACTGTCCCTTACTCTTTTGCATGAGCGATTTTATAGAGTACTACTAACAGGTCAACCCTGATTATACTTTTCTGCAAGAATGATTCAGACAAGGTTGCACAGCTGTAATATTTCATGTACTGTGAGAGCAAAGAAAAAAGGCTGTACGCCTTTGTATTTGCAAGATCTGTAATACTAATACCATGGTCTCAACATAAATGCTTAAGTAATGAAGTATAGTACAGAAATTAAGTATAAAACCTTCTTTTAAGGGATTAAAAGTGGGTAATTATTGAGTCTTCATTTCATATAAATAATTGTCTCCAACATTCAATACCGGTACTTTAGTTGACTAATGAATACAATTTTGATAAATAAGACACCATTTAAGTCGTTTTTTAAGCGGACTTGTTCATTGACAATAAAAAACCTCAATTATTGATTCTCGTATGTAAATAAGATAGGAAAAAGAAGAAGAGAAAATATTTTCCCATCAGTGATAATAAAATTGTTAAGGATCTGTTTAACCTTTGAAAATCTCACATCACCTTAATAATGAGCATATGATAGCTTTAACTAGTGACAATAATTGAATTATTGATGTCGGGTAAGTCTGAAGGTCATTCGTGTCTATCTCTCATGCGGATACGTCATATGGTTAAAATTCCATTCTACCCGAGCACTTTGTTTATAAAATCTACACATAATATTATGTAATGTCATAATATTTTGAATAATAAGCATATTTAAAGCAATTTTATAATGGGAACGCGCATCTTGCATGCGACCTTAAAACCTGTTCCATCGTGAAAGTTTTTAACGTGTTTTTGAATAGACATTTGACATAGATTGTAATCAAACATTTCAGATTCTCAAATTTCTGAGCATTGATAAGTATTTTCTTTACATCCTGATTAAAGATCAGCTTATTTAAATCGTTTTGAAAAACGTTTAATGAAAATATTATAACTATATCTCTATTTACTTAAGAAAAGTGCACGATATATGAATATACTTCTTGCGAGTTCTATTAATGATTTTACTTGCAATCTGCAGGCACAAGGTAACATTCAGAAACGGATGGCGCAATTGCTCCTTAAAGTACATGCTGTTGGCAGTACTGGCTGTTGCTAAGAAAAGAATCGGGACATTTTTACGTTCTTACTTTTGTTATTGTTGTAAATGATATATTGAATATATTGAAATACCAATTTTGTATGTTAGCAAAACTCATACATACAATCAATAAGATTTCAATTGGCATTCGTATTTAATTGAATCAAATTTATTTTGTTTTAATTCTATTCAATTACTTTAAGCTAATTTTCTTTTTTTATAATCGAATTGATTTAACATATTTTTTTTCTCTCTCTCTTTCTTTTCATGTGCAATCTTCCATCCTGGCTTTTTTCCGATATAGGTGAGTAAATTGTGTTCTTTAATGATAACAGATTAACTTTAAATCACATATGCGATTCTCAATACCGGTATAATGAAATCTGCATTACATGAAATACACAAAACGTAAAAAAAAGTTGGTAATTATGTCAATTATAAGAACAATCAAATCAATACTGCTAACACTGCTATTCGTAACAACAAAATATTTAACGTAATTGGTTAGCTATCCCCTATATTTGCTATGCCATTCAAATCCATTATAAGAGAAGTCCACAGTCATCACTGATTATATACCGGTAAATATGAAGGTCTAAAATATCTAATAACACTTTTTCCGCTATTTGAGACCTTTTATTCCTTTTGGTGACCAGGTCCGCTTTGTCACAAATATTAGAGAATAATAAATGAATATACCGTATGCATAGATATATATGCATAGATATTTATATATGTAGTGCACCACATCAAATGGTAAAAGTATGCGGTACAGCAAGTTTAAAGATACAATCAAATTAAATTTCAAAATAAGAATGACAATAAAAAAGTGATGTATCCCTTTTTGTCATAATTTTAAACCAAATGGCAACTTTTCACGAATAATATCCCATCTTAAAGGAGCTCCGTCCGATTTCTCATATTTTTTCAATGTCCCGTTTCGGATTTATACGTGAACGTTTGTATAATTATGGTAACTATAAATGTATATAAACAGTAAGGTGTATCTAATTATAAAATAGTAAAAAATGCATAAAATAAGAACAGCTGAAATGAGTTACCGGAAATTTAAAATCGAAACATATTTAGTGGTGATCTCGTAGGCGTGCAAATAATGGACAAAAATTGCTCTATAAATGGTTTAACCGGCAACTGTTTGGCAACCGACTGAATTTGGTGTCATTTTGAAGAATGGGTTTTGCTCGACTTACATTGCAAAATTGCACAAAATTGAAGTGGCATAAAATTTTTAAAATTGGACAATGTACCTTAAAAGCTTTGAAGCCTGATCAATTTTCTTTTCAGTGGTACATGACTACATTGTTGTCAACAATTGCAAACTTCGAAGTGTCTGGTCACTAAGGTTCACTCTAAGAAATGACCGTATTTTTACGGTAAAAAACTGGTATTCTTTAACGGTGAATTCCCGTAAGAAAATAATTACGGATGAAATGTAAATTTGACGTCTTTTTACGGGATTTTACCGTAAATATGTGGAAAAAACGGGGAAGTTCCGTAAATTATTAGCAAAAAAGACAATTTGACACCACAGAAAATATATACTAAATATAAAATAAATGTGTAGTTATTGTACTAAGGCTGCATATTTTCCCTTGGTGTGGCTAGTAAAATACCGTTTATTAATTTACGGCAAGTTGTAAATTTTACGGTAAAGTGTTGGCAACCAAATTGCCAGTGATTTTACCGTGAAATTTACGGGAAATTTCTTAGAGTGTTGTCAAGGAAAAATATAAAGGGTGCTCATATAAGCAAAAATTACTTTCCCTATCAGCTGTAAAATTCTAGCATTTATTCTTTTTTGAGTATTTGATATGTTCAGGGTGCAAGGAAGTGTTATTGCAGGTGTGGTGTAAGATGGGAAATTATGTTTCTCGTCGTTGACCTCCTTACTGCCCAGTCGTTGTGAGTTAATCAATGTAATTTACCGCAAGACCTGTTTCAGATTAGGGCACAGCTTGAATTATAATTCAAACTAATAATTATGGTCCTACAATGTACTTGTGTTAAGCAGTGATTTGTAATTTAAATTTCCTATTTTCTAATAAGGACCATATTTATTAAATTCTATGTTAAAGTAACATTCTTTTAGAAGATTTTATTTAAAAAAAAATAAGCAGATTATTGTTATGAAATGTCTGATTTATATTTAAGGGAACATTAGCAATATTGACTTTAAAATTTACGGGAGAGTAAATAAAAATTGAAGTTTCTTGCAGTGATTTGTAATTTAAATTTCCTATTTCTTAAAATGGGCCATATTAATCAAATTCTATGTTAAAGTATTTTTCATTTTGAAAGGTTTTATTTAACAAAATTGAAGCAGATTATGGTTATGAAATGTCTGATTTATATTTAAGGGAACATAAGCAATATTGACTTGAAAATGCGCAGGAGTAAAATAAAAAGTGGAGTTTCTTGTAGTGATTTGTAATTAAAGTTTCCTTTTTTCAAGAAGGGACATATTAATCAAATCTATGTTAAAGTATTTTCATTTGAAAGGTTTTATTTAAAAAAAATTCAAGCAGATTATTGGTATGAAATGTCTGATTTAGATTTAAGGGAACATTGCAATATTGACTTGAAAATTTGCAGGAGAGTAAAATAAAAAGTGAGGTTTCTTGTAGTGATTGGTAATTAAAATTTCCTTTTTTAAGAAGGAAAATATTAATCAAATTCTATATATTAAAAGTACTTTTCAGTTGGAAGGTTTTATTTAAATTTTTTTAAGCAGACTATTGTTATGAAATGTCTGATTTATATTTAAGGGAACATAGCAATGTTGGCTTGAAAATTTGCGGAGTAATAACAAAAAAGTTAAGTTTCTGGTAGTATCAAAATCTCTAATTAATTACTGAAAGTTGGCGTTTAATATTATTTTATTTAATATACAGGGTGTGTCAGAAAGATCCCGACTTACTTTCAATGCCTTGTTTCTCAATTTTATACATGTACATTTAATTTATACAAATACAATAATCAATATCAGGCATATAACCAACAAGGCATAATCTAGGATTTAAACAATTCTATTTGTTTTTAAACTATAAAATTTAAGCAAACCAATCTCATGTTTTTTAAGTATATTTTGTGTTTTCATTTCTTTCCACAAATTCGGGGGATACACACAGGGGTAAATGCATTTTGTCTTAATTGAAAAACATTTCTCAAAGATGTACATACAATTGAGAAACAACGCACTGGAATTGAATCAATGTTTTTCTTGCACACCCTTTGTAAGTATGTATAATAGATACAGCAAGAACATATGTAATTGAGAAGATACCTACCTTATTACTTTAATCCTCCATGAAATCATGTATCAATTCATTAAGTAGTGGAGGTTTCAAATTATGGCAGTATGAGCAAGTAACGTTTGCCTTGATGCTCGTGAAATCACGAGTAACAATGTTCAATTCTACTTAAGTGCACTGTTTATCTAACAGAAAATGTATTTGTATTTCTTGGAGGCAAATAGATGTGAAATACTTATGTTCATATTTTAAAGCACAGATTCCAACTCACGAATGCTATTTCAACACACGAATGCTAAGTATCTTTGAACTCAATGATATACCCTGAATTAAAATAATATATATTAAAATAATGCCAATTATCTATGCTGATAATTAGGTGAAGTACTTGTAATCTCACCATATCAGCCTTATCGGCTGATCACTTGTAACTTATACAAAATACGGTACATAAGCAGAGCCCTGGGTTAAACGTGTTTCCTTACCCCTTTTTACGGCTGTTTTCGCTGAAACATTGTTTTTTGCATTTGGTAGTTTACCTCCTGGCTAGCCAATATATCGGAACAATAATAATTATGTCAGGTGACCTAAAAATGGTTACATGTCGAAAAATGATCACTTTCATAACAAATCTAAAATCATCAAACATACAGTCAACACATCAACATTATAAGTTACATCATAATGTTTATAAATAAATAACAGTTATATAACCGAGTTTCTTATAATAATAATACTCTAATGATTTCGGTATGAAAGAGATGTATTCTTTAAAATTAAGACCATGCTCATTTAAATTTAAAGCTTGTTTAAATACTTTAAGGAAATTGTACCATTATTATTTTAGTCTACTCCAATCAGATAATTTTCAAGAAACTATGTGGTGTTACTTGAATTTTCGAATCAGTTAGGACAACGAATCAATTACATTAACAATGAGGGTTCAAGTATACTTTAGTTCCCATTAAAAACTTGACCCATGACCCAACCGTAACTGGCTAACCGTGACCAGAGCCTAACTCTATAACCACGAATGGCCAGAACCGGCAAGCAACCGCCGGTTGAGTTTTGAAGCGGTCCCTTTTTTAATTTATTGTTTCAGTACCTTGATAACTACATATACCTATCCAATATCTTATATCAGAATACATATTTTATTTAAGAAACAGTTTAATTATTATAGATTCGTACAATATCATCAATCTGACATCATTAAGTTGACATTATACACCCATATTTTATTCAATAGTGTGTACTAATATTCTTTACTCGTAGATTGTTAATTCACGTGCACGTGCGGACGATAAGTGCATCGTAATTAATGTGACAATATCATCAGCGTACTTAAAATATTAGGAGAATGAAAAATGAGGAAAATATAACAAAAAACTTTTGTTCCATAACTTCCATTGTCTTCTTCAATCATTATTGGTAATGATGATGAAAAAATGATAAAAAAACTCTCAACAAGATATTTGAAACAAGCAGCTTATATATAATGTATTATTCTGGAACAAAGTAAACTCATTAAATCAAATAAAACTCATTAGACCTCACATACTGACATAATTTAATAAGTAATAATTGCATAGGTTTGTAATTAATGTCCTATCAAAACTATCTCTAGAACTTCACTTCAGTTATTTCAAAATGGTTACTTTGTTTTAATCTGTTTACACACACACGTTTTGTGTGCCATTTTGAGACATATACTCTTGAAATACATGTTTTACATTAGAATATGTACCGTTCATAACAAAATAATTAACCCTACATTCAATTTGATATAGGTAAAATTTAAAACCTAATGTTAGCAAAAAGTATTTAAGCTAAAGCAAAAAAGTCTAACAAACAGATAAACAATACAGTAACTAAAACTTTTTTCTGTTTTGTTGCTTTCTTATGTTGAAGACAGACTTTACACAGAAATATTTCCAATTGTCATCTCCAAAATTAAGCTCGTGTCATTCAGGGATATTTGAAAGACATTCTTCAGAACATGATATATGACAATAAGAAATAAACATGCCAACTGATTATACAGAGTATCCACGAATGATTGATACCCGGTTTCAAAAAATCAGAAAAATGTTAAATCATAATTTTTCATAAAACCAACAACTTTTCTACAATAGTGGATAAGTCTTCTACATTTTCCATAAGTTTCATCAAAATATCATGCTTCATTGCTTTGTGAGGTTGGGTAATTGAAAATCGATACAAACGTAATTTTGAACAAATAATCATGCAGGTATAGTACTTGTAATATGCGCACTTACCAATTTGTGATGACTCACCCCGAAAAGGGGGACTTTGCGACAGAACATTTTTCGAAAAACTGATGAAAGTAGGCAGCATATAATAAGAATTTCCAGCAGATTTTCTGTTGTAAAGTTTGATCGCCTTGATCAATTTTAACAAGTAAGGTGTCATTTTGGAGCTTAGAAAATGCTGTAACAGATAAAATCAAAATTGAAATAATTTGCAAAGTCCCCCCTTTCGGGGTGAGCCATCACTTTTGTAAAGTTAATGAATACAACTTGACCAACTTCAGATCTTCTTTACTAAAAGCATCAACTTGCAGACTTCTGAATCTCTTCCTACTCAGAATAGCGAGATAGTCTTAATCAGATATGGAGCAGGAAACTGGCGGGCAAGTAGAGGAGAAACAATTCTGTTGATTATGTCAACATACCACCGCGCGTCGAGGTCTCCGTCGACAAATACTGGTCCTAATATTGAGTTATTACGCATAATACCCATCAAAACTACTAAATTTCGGTTGTCATTAGAAATGTCAAATGTAACGTTTCTAGGTTGGTTTCCCTTAGGTGCGTAATATCTAACATGATTTGTACCTTTCATTATGTAAAGCTGTTCAAGCGTAACCCGACCAAAATCGTTATTTCTTTCTCAAGACCTAACTTTATATCCATCACAGTCAGTCAATAATTCTTAAATTATATTTTACGTTTTAACTTTGGACAAGTAAAAGAAGGTTTCAGTGTAGTCAGTTTTAATTTAAAGTTCAATAATTTCTCTGATTACAAATTGAAAAATATACCCTGTTTGGAAAAAATCTCTATAACTTTCCACAGGAACATGTGGTTTGAAAAAATCAAAATTCTTCAGAAACTTAAAGACTTGTTTAACTTAAAAATTAACAAGATTTGACCAAAACACTACCCATTGGTCCACAATCATTCGTGGACACTCTGTTCTAGTTATACGGTATGTTGTACATTTTATATTGCCTCGATCTGCTTTATTGTATGCTTTATTTAAAATCATATATTTATTTATTATTATGGTCGCTGAATCAATCTAAAAGTATCGTCTATTTGACTCTTATGCATGAACGATGACTTATATAGAGTACTTCTTAAGGGTCAACCCCGATTATAATTTTCTGCAAGAATAATTTCAACAAGAGTGTTCTCGCCTTAAGGATTCATCATTGTATTATCTGATATGGTGTGACATTGACAATAGATACTCTAGGTTCTAGTTTATAAATAGGATGAGTAATATCGCGAACATATTTCCAATCAGTGACATTGCATGACATTTAAAATGTAGTGACCTGCTATATTCTTTACAAATGTAACATCACCTTGATGTTTAGAATATGATAGCTTTTAAATGCAAAGTCGTCAAACAACTCAATTTTGGGTGTTCTAAATGTGATAACACGTCTACGTATCTTACAGACGCTTCTCATACTCGTTACCCAAACACTTTCTTTATACATTACTTGTATTCGCGATCTCAACCAGACATCACCTTTATAATGGGAATATGATAATGATGATGAATTTTCAATGTTGGGTAAAAGATATGCTTCATGATCTGAGATAATAAATGTGTAAGGGATCTTTGATAACCGTTATCAATCTAACACTACCTTAATTATGAGCATATGATAGCTTTAAATACTTGAATTCACGTACCATATTAATAGTACGTGAGTTACGAGCTTTCCCGAACTAATATAAGCCATATAAAAAAATCACAAGTTGCTAAGATTCTATACATGATATCCCTTAGTTTAGTAAAGAAATAGTTTTAATATACACATAACCAATCATATATTTTTTTTGATATTTTAATGCTTTATTGGTTCATGTATTCAATACATAAATTACATTCACTTAATATTATTTATGATGTTAACTAATTCATACTTTTCATAGGTGACGTTTATGATAATATTGATAATTAAATAAGCTTTATATTGCACTTTTTCTTAAGGTTACAAAGCCCTTGCCATTCCACTATTATTGCGGCGCACTGGGAAACCATTAGAACATATTGCCTTGCACTAGATCACTTACAGGTAATGACCTAGATTATGGAACGTTTGAAATACCAACACGTGTTTGGTACTTTTTTTTTTAACTATAACTACTGAAATGACATTGCTTTCTTTTCATGCCTTTAAAATCTCCAAATAGTTTAAAACATAGATAATAGATAGTAGTCCGCTAACTCCTTAAGATATACGATCACGTACACTAATACTTCCTTTGTTAAAATATTTAAATTATTTTCAAAGTAAACCTTATATGCTAATTGAATAAGGTAATATGATCTATTTTGCTCCGTCTTTCAAACACCCCCGCCTGCAAAATATTCTGATGATTATTCTGTTACAACACATATAATCATGATAACTAAAATATTGTGACTCGATGATGTGGGGGTCATGCATTTGTGCTATTTTTGGTGTTTGACTGCCCTGAAACTAAAATTAGAAGGTGAGACCTTAAAAATTGCAACAACACATACTCGTACTTGGCCAATTGTATCAAAACTGTGTCTTAGATTGGCCTCAATGATAAAGAAATATTGTTTAAGTGGTGTCGCCACTATAAGACTGCATGTTTTAAGACACATTTTAGTTGTATTCTAGATGAGCTTTTATTAAACAAATGCTTGAAAATGAACAAGTCTAATTGGAAAAATCTTTCAATTTATAGTATTATGCTAGGACAAATATTCTATCTGGTACACGAGTATATAAGTATTTAGCCAGTACCTTGAAACGTGGAATGGCTTACCTATTTACATGTCAATCAATAAAAATTACATAGGTAATGTACTTGACAATATTAGTATATGTTGTTGTTGCTTTCGAAGTGAGTGATGTAGTATTTTTTAATCGCTTCAAAATTGCTTTTAACGACAGATACGGAGATATGTATGATTCTATCTGACAGTGATAAGGTGATGATTGAAATTACATAACAACATAGAAATAGTACAAAATATACAAACAATAAGTACTCATAATACAAACCTTTATAGTGTGAAGGTCTGATAGTGTGTAGTATAAGAAGATCCTACAAAATGCAGTGAACCTGTTAAAGAGATCTTTTGTTTCCGCCATCTAATGATTAACAGGATTGGTGAAAACAACCCTACTAGGGCTCCGTCACACATCATCGTATAGAGCCAAAACGCACGAATAACGTATACTGTTTCGGTCATTGAAATACAATGTACATGTACACGTATATCGATTACCAATTTCGTGTACGTTATTTGTACGTTGTTCGTATGTTTCGTGATGTGTGTCAGAGCCCTTAAACGTTATTTTCAAGTATCGTTATACCCATATTTGGAATCGTTTATGTATTAGCTTTCTAACCCCATCCCTATTATAAACCAATGGTGGTCCTGCGTATAGACTTCAAAAAATTAAGTACAGGACGGTCCTGCGTATAGACACTTCGCACCTGTTTTCATGACAATCAATAAAAATTACATTGATCATGTACTTGACAATATTATTACATGTATATGTTGCTGTTGCTTTCGAAGTGAGTGTTCGCTTCACAATTGCTTTTAACGACAGATACGGATATATTTATGATTCAATCTGACAGTGATAAAGTGATGATTGAAATTAGTAAATAACAACTGAAAGTTACACTTTTGTTGCGCGACGAGTGTCTCACAGGATTGGTGGAAAGAAGCGTGCTAGGCTCCGTCACACATCATCGTATAGTGCCAAAACGTACGAATAACGTACACTGTTTCGGTCATTAAAGGCTATGTCACACATCACCGTATAGAGCGAAACGTACGCCTAACGTACTTTATCCCACTATTGTTCTGTTTTATGCATTGTTGTTTGTCATGTGTTTGTTCCAAGTACGTTCAATACGTTATCCACACGGTTTGTCCGTTTAATACGTAATTCATACGATGGTGGTCCGTTTAGCACACGTTCAATATGTGAAACCTTTGTACGTTATCCCTACGTTTTGCTCTATACGGTCCTTAAGATACATGTTATCGATAATATGTTAAGAGTCTTAAAGATTTGCAAGAGCTCAAATACGAATAGGTTCTTGGCATGAATTTTAAGTAAAAACGGCTTCATTATTCAACGTGTTTACATTAGGATTCTTAAAGGTTTAAATGACGTAATACATGCGCTTGCATTTTCTACCGACCTAGCACCCAATGAAGTGATATATGGACTATAGTAATATATCAATGGTCGTTGAATCCATTAATTTGCTTAACCCTCGTCTTCGAATTTTCCTGAGCCTTTTTTGTAACACGTCTTCAAGAGGGGGTGGGGTTGGTTACCATTCCTCCTGTGATTTTGAAAGGGTCTGCTCTTTTCATTGATACCAAGATCATGAAAATCGGTCGAGTTGTTACGTAATTATGACGTCACAAAGTATTTCCGGACCAACAAAAAAATCGACTTTGGGCAAAAATGGCCACAAAAAAGTTTAAAATGTCCTATTTTCGTCAGGTTTTTTGATAATAAATAAAGGAATCAACAATTCTAACATGTTCTGTAAGTTTGAAGTCAATAGCATGCAGAGATTTTTCAAAATGGCTATTTTCCGAAGTGGCAACAACCCCTACCCCTACTCGCCGACTTTGACGGCCTACCATAACCCCACCTTAGGTGGTACCCTTAATTTTTTTTCATCAAAATGACCGCAAAGGATGTAAAAACAATTGGCCAAATGCTCAGGGTCGCTTTGTTTTGCGTTTTAGTGTAATCGGCGATCATCCGTTAGGGGACCCCCCCCCCTCCCCCTTAGGAAGACGAGGGTTAAGCAGTTCTCCTGGAATCTCATCAGAACCTGGGGCTTTTCCTGACTTCAGCTTTTTGACAGCTGCTTCAACTTCAGAACGGAGAATGGATGGCTCACTATCTAGAGTAGAACGACTAGTCACTGTATTTGATGGATGAAGACATGACGGGTGAATGGTAGGCTGATGAT
>JXSR01S038185.1:13282-32704 GCA_000969725.1 Ophiothrix spiculata
TTAAAGTCTCTGATAAGGTATCAAACTAAGAAAGAATGGTTGAATTAATGACAATGTGTCTTAATTTGACAATCAAAGTGCTTCAAATACCTAGAAACACTTCTTAAGAGTAAATCTATGTAAGGACCACATGATCAACGGAAGAAGGGGGTCGGTATTTTTTGTTCATATTAGGCCTGTGGCATTCCTATGACTCACTCTTCCTACCAGTGCACTAAAAAATCACAGTGTTTCTAGATATAAAATAAAGGGTAGTACAAAAAATGCATAGTTTCATCATTGTTTCCTCACATTCAAAAATATGTTCTTGAATATGTGAATTTGCTATTCATTATAAGTAAGGACATAATTAAGAATATTTCAAGCTAGTATTTTTACAACATGTTATAAACATAGTCACCTTTATTATAACTGAAGATTATTTAAAATTTAAATCCGTCCATTGAATATATATGTATACACTGTATACTTTGGGGTACCCCTCCCCCATTAACCTAAAATGAACTTTTAAATTATGTAATTAGCTAGCTTGAGATATCCTCTATATGCATACCAATAAGCACAACTGCACAATGTAGTATTCAATTACAATATCCGAAAACATGGCCTATTAAAAATTTTGCAATTAAAAGTATATATCACTCTTCCATTCATAATCATATTCTTGCTTGTAATATGATAAATAAGGAAAACAACCAAAATGATTGTTCTAACAAGCTTTAAAATGCCATAACACCTAAGGCATTGTTCGGTTGTTCTCTCTTTGGTATCAATTGAAAGAAGATATCTTAAACTACAAAATAATTCTGATTAGAGCATAGATTTATCAAAATATCAATTTTTTGATAATAAAAACCATTTTTTTTTCAAAATATAGAAACACTTTCATTTTATGTTTTAGGTATCATGAAGATAATTCTATTTCCAACTTGTTAGAAATATATTAGCATAAAATATTAACACTATGATGGATGACAAATCCATTTATAGTCAAAAACATGCATCTGAATTCGAGGAAAAATTGACAAAACTATGCAGTTTTTGTAATGCCATTTATTAAATATCTAGAAACACTGGGGGTTTTTATGCTCCCTGTGCATAATGGTTTTCCTAAAGGTAGTCACTGACTTCATGAAATGAATTTGCTGAACCCCTTCTTCCAAAATTTTCTGAATTAATGCGGTTCTTATAAAGATTTACTCTTAAGAGTGTTCAAATGGCGATTATTTCGTCACAATTGCGTACCGTCTCAGATAGGGTATTCATTTGAGCAGAAATGGTCTCAGATAGGGTATTCATTCGAACAGATATTTGTGCTAAATATTTTACTTTTGTGTTCTCCTAGAGTTTTAATTAGTTTTTTTCTTTGTGTTTGGCTGAAAAAGGGGATGAAAATGTGGGACAATTGCAAGCAATGAATAGAATACATTGATTGGGGGAGGAAAGATATGAATACCAACCATAATATCTCCAGTCTGTGACAGGTGCTACAGCTATACCACATTTGAATAATTCTGATCCTCTTCCTAGCACTGATGTTGTAGCAAAACCACCATACGACTGAAACGCAAAATCAAAAGACAAGTCACTTTTAACGGGGCAATAACTCGCACATGAGATAAAGAGGGATGTGAAGCACTAATATGGGTCACCTTTCAATTTTTTTTCCTTTTTCTGCTAAAATGGCCCTAAATGACTGCACAACATCACTCTACTGTGTGTTAAATCTTCTTTTAAGCCATACCCTCCTACATACTAACGTATTTTATGTAATGAATTCAGAGATTTCAGTAATACGATAGATCCTGTTGAGCGATTTCGAAACGTCCTTTTGTATATAAAGTATAGCAAAGTCAGAACTTTAACGGACCGTAACTCATCAGGGAAGCACATTTTTCTATGTTGATATTCTATGTTTTCAAAGTATAGATTTTGTATTAATATATTTGTGTATGATTTTTATATTCATTTTAACCATTTATTGTTTCTCTTGCTTTACAGTCCCTTTTGTTGTCAAAGTTGTCAACTCCTGTAATGGACTCAAAGTGGGTTCCGGTTACAGCGTTAGGTTGCTGCGCTTTATACATGTTTTTTTTTTTGCAGACCTGCTGGCATCTAAGTTGAAAGAAATAATACTTAAATAAGCCTTTTGTTATTATTCATAAAATATTCAAGTTATTTTGATCAAATAAAATTGTATATAATATGAAAAGGTGTTAAAATGCTGCAACATGAGGGGTCAACCACCTTTGTAGGGTAAGCAGAACTGAAGTTATGATCATATTTAGGTCCCACCCATTAGGTCGCTCCGCTCGCGCCGCCTGCTGCGCTCTATACATGTAGATTTTTTTTTGCAGTCCTGCTGGCATCTCTGATTTAAGCGTGCGAGAATAAGGGTTAATGAAGCCCAAACTTAAATTGGAAGAAGAAGAAAGTTTTCCTCAGTTTCAAAGCTGTGCAAACTAAATATGGATAGCCTTCCGTATTCCAAGAGATGTTTTGGGGGTATTGCACGGTCATACTAGCAGTGGCTCTTGTGTGTTTATTATTTATCTTTTTTTTCTTCAACTCTCACATTGGGGGTACTTAAAGGTGGTTTGTTGAGGAATATATTGCCAGAACGTCAATACCAGTATCCATTTTAAAGGGTCATTTTGACAGAAAGCGGTGCCCATGTCTGAAGAATATCATTCAAAGAGTGATCCATTAAAAAAACTGGCCTGCAAAGTACATGTTATCTGACAATTACAGCAATATTACCAAACTTTTGATGCCACTGACCCAAATAAGGCCAATTTTTACAAAAAAATCAGACCCATAGCGTAGGATTTTCTGTGAAAAACTGACCAAACAGGTTGTACATCCCCCTTGACACATTAAGCTACATTGAATTGTGAATATGGTTAAAACTATTTTGTGGAAAATAGTTTTTTTAAAGTTTGTAGGGTTAAGCCTTGCATTTAGGCTTTTTGAATGCACAATTAGAAAAGTTCATGCAAAACAGTCAGTTTTCAAGAATTTTTACTCAAATTTTGATGTTTTGAATTGTTTCATGGCGACACATTTTAATACCTTAAGGCATGGAGAACATAGTTATGCCAAATATGCTAAATGGCAGCAGTGGCGTAGCCAGATAGGGGCAGGGGGCAGATTGCTCCCTTGGCAATATTTTTGGTAGGAATAGCGGGACATAAAGGCTTTCCATAGCCTCCTTGATCTTCCATTTCTTAAAAAACCCTACCGGCTATTGGCGAACACTGCACTAACTACAACCGAGAAGTCAATTATATAAAATGTCAAAGTTGTAGGAAGGGAAAAACATTTCTGGAAACGGAAGATGAAGGAGGCTATGGATCCAACAACCAACTCTCAACAGAGACACTCGCTACGATCTCCCGGCCATCTATGATGTTCTGCTGTCACAATGACCGCCCTAGCAGGTGGTCATATGACTAGGAGGATTTCAGAACCTCGCAAGCTACGTCGCTGCAATCCAAAGACTCTAAAAATGGTATCTATAGTTACGCCACTTCTAAAACTGCTGAGAATATGCAAAAACGTTTTTTTTGCTTATCACTTTTTAAAATAGAATTAGATGGTTTCTGTCCAAATCGATTTTTCAAAGGCCTACATATGGAAAAATCAGGACGAAATGCGTTGGCCCCTCCTGACCAAAAAATCTGGCTACGCCACTGAATGGCAGATTAAAATTAATAATTTGATTAGATTTGAACTTAAGAGGTTTAAGGTAAAATTTCCAAAGTTTATAACTTTAAGCTAAAAAATTAAAATGAATGGATTTATTTTGCTGTGTTTGTTTAACATACATTGTTTCCAACAGAATATCAGAAAGCAAGAGTGACCCAAGTCCACAGGAGTAGTTTTTAAGAAGAAAAAGAATCATAGTATGTCTCATATTTTAGTTATGTCAATTTGGCTCACAGGGTATGTTAATGAACCCAATTGCGATATGACATATGATTTTTCAACAATGTGGTTCTCCACACGGGAGCGTCAAATCTAGATGCATCTAGTTGAATGTACATTTCTGAAGTGAAGATTGTTCACACGATGGCGCGTCCATCTGACTTTACTACAGTTGTGCGTATTGGCACGCTGGTGTGTACATGTGAGTGGAAATAACACAACACTACAGGTGTGTTCACGCGCAGTCATTAACGCAGTTCAGTTTAATGCATGTGCGAAGTACAGATTGTCCGTGTGGAGAGCCCCAATGTATGTGCTTTTCAATTTTTGTATGTTATGTGAGTCATGTTGTCAAAACCCACAACTGACCCAAATTTCATGGGGAATTTTGGCTGGAAACATGCCGTCTCGACTACCTATGTTGCTTTTCAATTACACAGCATGTGTATGCAACACTGACCAAAGTCCATTGATTTTGTCATATTTTATGTGCATAAAGGACTTTTTTGGGAGGTTGCGGTGTTGATTTGTTCTAGTCTCTCTCACACAAGGTAGCCCTATTTATAAGAAAGTCTCCTCTGTGCATAACTCATTTTTGAAAAAAATTAGACTTAAGTCAGTGTTGCATTCCGGTATTCAATTGTACATGTTACTTACCCATCCCCAAATTGCAAACTTTTTAGAATCAAGAGATTTATTTTTACTCAGTAGTCTGAAAGAAACAATACATAATATTCAGGATTATTACACATTTCCTGGCACAAATAAATAAGTTCAAATAATGGGAGGTATACAAATCAAAAAAATCAAGGTATCAACAATAAGTTCTACAATTGTTTCCACGTAAGATCCCCAAGATGAACCAAGTCTACAAACACTCGTATATCATGATCAAGCCCATAACCATTGGAGGTGTTGTGTGTTAACCCCTCCTTCCTCACCCACCCCCACCTCCCACACACACAATTAGGCAATCGAAAAAGATCTACCAAAAAGAACAAGAAGGTTAACTTGTATCTGATTCAGCACATATCATCATATGAATACAATAAACAGTAGCTCTTGAAATATAGTTCTTCAGGCCATTTCAACAGCTGCTGGCTTAAGACTGATTGATGTTTTACAGTACATTATGCAATTAAAATGTATGACAAATGGCAGCTACCACACTTTTTCTTGCATGAATTCACTTGACGAGATTCTTTCTCTGTTAACTGGTCTTCTATCTCAGGCTTGCCAAGCTGTTTGCATACTCACCTTGGTTTTTGGCGGATATTTTATTTTGAATGGCCCATGTCATAATACGAAATATGTATAGAGTTATAGAAATTTACTATCTGATAATGGTTCCAAAATTTTAGAGCATAACAAATTGTGTTTTCAAGGTACACTACTTTTGTAAAATGGCATTTTACAAGAAGTCAATGGCCAAATGAGTATAGAGGGGGCTATGACCCTCTATTTTAAACCATTTTAGACCTATTTTTGCCTCTATAGTAAACAAATTCAATTGTTTTGATTTCATGAAATTTACAGGATACTTCCTCCATGCATAAAGCTCCTGGGGAGTGCAGTCCCATTCTGGAGATGACGCATATGTAAGCCTCAAAAGACCCCCTTTTCGTCGCTGTCACCCAAAGACCCCTCATTTTTTAGCGGCATGTGCTCTCATCCAAAGACCCCAAAAAAATACAACAATTTCGCTCCAACTAAAGAAATTTATCAGATATTGTGAAAATTTCCAGCTCAGATGGCTATTTTTGACAATCTTTCAGTTCAGTTCACTAGACCTTTTGAGACCAATCAAAACACATATTTTTGTATTTTGATGTTTATCCCCCATACTTACTCTGCTGCTGCTAACTGGTCTTCTATCTCAGCCTGACCAAGTTGTTTATACACTGCATACAAATTATTCTCCCCATAAAATCCGGCTCCCCTCCCATCGATACTAATGATTTGCATATGATACCGGCTAGATAAAAACGCATTCCAGCCCACAGATTCAAACTTATTGTTCACTTTTTGATCACCTGGTCCAGCATATACATGTATTAAAACTGGATGTCTTCTATTGATATCAATTTGGTCTTCAGGCCCAGGTATTAAATATTGGATGTGTAAAGTCCGTCCATCGTCTAAGGTGGTTGTTTGAAATCTTTTGACTGGATATGCCTTGTGGCTAAGTAGTTTTTCAAGTTCTTTGTTGTCTTCTGCCAGATAGACGTCTCCTGTTTGGATGTTGTGGAAGGTGGTTTGCGGTATTCCTGGGCCTTGGCAGTGTAGTCTGTACCAGGTGAAATCTTTGCTGAAGGACGCATCGAAGTATTGGCAGTCTTCACGAATGTTGCAGGAGAGGCAGGTGCGTTTGTAAGGGCTGTCAATGGAGACACTGAAATGGAAACATTGTTCAGGATTTGTTTCTTCAAGAATTGTAACTTAAATCATGAGTCAATTTAAAATTCATGCCTTTCAAATTGGTAACTCACATATTTAAAGGTTAGGTTTTGATCACATTCTCATCCCCAGGGCTCAACATGAAGAAGTACATTTAATGATGTCAAATTGAAGCCCATATTTTGCTGGTTATTAATTCAAAATTTCACCTCCAAATTCTTAATAGCTTTGGAGATATGGCATAAAATGTAAAATATTTCTGATGTATTTACATAACAGCCTCATCCCCCATAGTTACATACTTTCTTTTGCCTCTGGAAAGTAAACAAGAAGCAACCTAAAGGTTAAAATCTCACAAAATGCATTTCAGGGATCAAGGTCAATTAGTTAAAATAAATATACACACGTTGAAATAGGAACCTACACCTTTAATATAAGTAATAAAAAATGCAGCCTTTGATTAGAAAATGCAAAATTTGAAAACCACTATGATGCCATTGGCTTTTATTGCACTTGGAACTGACAAGTTAATTTCTAAACATCCATCTATAATAATCTATAGTAGGATCTATAATGGGAGAATTTAGTACTGTTCTAAATCAATCGGTTTCCTGTTGTAGTTACATGTAAAACAAGAGTGTAAATTCAGTTTTAGTGAATTATTCAAAATTATCATTTTATCCGTGGCTTCTACATTTTTAGTCCCTAAAAACTGCGCATCACTCCGCACCATAAGGGGTAAATCTATATCTGTACTATTTACAAATTTGGTTTTCAAGATTCTTTTTAAAATTCTGAAGGAACTGAACAACACCTTTCAAAATTTTTTGGTCCAGGTGGTGGAGGACAAACTAAGTTTTTTGTTGGCCCTACTTACTTGTATAAGTGTCTATTATGTGGTGACGTCTCCGTGCTGATATAATACACAACTCTGTCGACCTCACTATAATGAAGAATCTTGCTAACCTCCCATGTGCCCTGGGTCAAGAAGATTCTTTCATCTGATCTTTCTCCCTAGAAATTATAACAAAGATCATTTGCAAATATAAGTACTCAATATGTTTTTTCTTGGCATAACTTATAAAGTTGTC
The DNA here is from genome assembly GCA_000969725.1 of Ophiothrix spiculata. Taxonomy (NCBI): domain Eukaryota; kingdom Metazoa; phylum Echinodermata; class Ophiuroidea; order Amphilepidida; family Ophiotrichidae; genus Ophiothrix; species Ophiothrix spiculata. The sequence continues at coordinate 20,698 of JXSR01S038185.1, forward strand.
ATAAGGGAGAACTGGATGAATGCTAGTCAAAATCACTGTAGATTTGATACTCACAATGACATATTAGATATCTAGAGAAATTAATAAAATGAACAGTTTTTCTTTATTCGCATTGAGTCAGAGATCACGAGTTCATAAGATGTCTGGTTTTGGGAACAGATAGAGCTATTCTGATTAGTAGGTGCTATAAAGAGAAATTGTGCATTTTAGTAAGATGTACAAGAGGATGACATATACCACAATAAGCATCAATCATGACAATATGGACTTACAGGCTGCCTTTAAGAGGTTGGGTATTTGCACACGTTACTTCATAATTGAAACATTTTGATCAATTTTTCCTTAATTTAATATTTGAACCCATATCAGATCCATTTGGAATCATTTAGATCCTTTTATATCAATGTTATAGAAAGACACCCAAATGAGAATACCATGTTTACTGGTATGGTTGAATAAGCTTGAAAACCCAAGTCCAAAATGAATATGCTTATTAAAACTGATACCAAATAATTATATTTAAAGGCATTAGCCATGATCGTGCTTTTCAAAATAGGAACATACCCCTTTTTTGATGTAGAAAGAACTTACAAATATCAGTATAGTCTGCATAAATTAAGTCATTCACCGGCGAATGAGATATTCAGTAATAATGTTTCTAGAAATAAATTGTTAAATTCCCAAAGTTGAAACTGTTTTGCATCTACCAAACCAATTTTTGTAAAGATATCGTGCTTTTGGATGTATTTAACATTTCTAAACTATAATGAAGTCACTTTAAAACAACAAACACACTTTCTGAAGCTGAAAATTTAGGAAAATAGAAACACTGTCAACAATTTGCTATGGAACGAATTGGGTGGAAAATCATCTTTTTAAGAACAAATAATAAGATTTGTTTGTTTGTTTTGATTCTATTATGCCTTTGATTCAAGAAAGTTTTTTATGAATTTTCATATCCATGTGGAATCGTGGCTATACCTTTACCATGTCATGGTGAATCAATTGTAATCGTCACGACATTAGTGTGTTTCATTAGTGTCACCATGCTGCTATGAGGAAAAATGTATAGTCTATTCAAAGTTTTGCCAATATGCATCGATCAACATCACAAATTACATCTCGAGGTATAATCAAACCTATAATAGAGCAAGGGTTTTGTTAGAAAATTGAGTTGATTGGTGCCAATTGATTGAAATTGGTAGACTCTGAATATATCTTTAGGCTACATTCACAAACTGTAAATAATGCATGGAAAATTTGAAACACAAATCTTGACCAGTGATAATTGGCCATTTGAATGGCTTAAAATTTTGCAAAGTCACCAATTAACGTTTGCTAATATAGGAATGTTTAAAATGTGTGCAGTTTATTTTTAAAAATTGCCCTGTTCACCAAAATGTTGTGCTATAGGCCCAAACCATTGTCGGCTTTTAAACCAATTTTTAGCTATCAAACATTTTGTCCTGACGTCAAAATATGGGCGGCCGTATGTGTCAACAATTAAGAGAAAGGTGTCTAATAAATTTGATAAGAGTGTCTATTACAACAAAAAGGGGTATCTAAAATACTCAAAAAGGGTGTGTAAAACTCATATTTGTGTCTAAACCCAAACCCAACAACACCTATGGCTGCCCATAGTTTGACGTCACAACAAAATGTTTGATATTTGCTTGTAAAAAGTAGATTAGCTTTTCAAGATGAATGTTAAGGTTCAATAGTGGAATAAAATCTGAGATGTCATGAAAAGTAATTCATGGAAGGAATGAAATAACCAATACTGGTAGCAGCAAAATGATTTCAGTCAAGAACAGATATAAGAAACAAACAGTATATTGATTGAATATATCAATGATTAAAAAAATTGAAATCAAGTGCAAATTTATATCAACATTTCATATTAGCCTAGCTAATTCTCTGATAGAGAAAACTCGTGCATGTTCAATGATGATGTTGGATCCAGGTAAAAATGAAACATTTCAACCAAAATAGACATTTTTATAAAATGTAAAATATCATCTGGGAAAACAAATCATGGGCTAAAATCTGCATGTCACCTAATTTTGTTGTGCAGCTATTGAATTATTTGACTTGGCGCGTAGACCTGTGAAGTAAGTTACATGTACATTCACCATGTGGTGGGTTTACCAGTGAAAATAGGATAGACGTAAACCTACAACATGGCAAAACCAACATGTTACTTATTTGTGATTCATTTCCACACTAATGTGATCTATGAAATAAGTCACATGAAGATTCCAACCTACATGTTTAGCCATAAAGATCAGATCCAATAGTTGGAAGCTGTAGAACTTCTTGATTGCATGCAGATAAGGATAGCTTACTTAAAGGTCAGATTCCTTTTATCCATTTGCGGTGCGGTTGCGGTGCGTTTTGCACTGTAAGGGTACTGGTTGTAGTATAATTCAAAGCACACGATTGAATGGAGCTGAATGATATCAGGTTGAGGCTGAGATTCAATATTGTCTGTCCGTTTTTAATGTGTTTCCATTTCATCATCTTTTCTGCTTGAAAAGTTTCCGCACGGCCAAAACACATTCAAAACAGATGAATCGCTCCAGGGACCAATTCAAGTAAACATGTGCGTTTTAAGATAGCTGCACTGCAAATGGACCGGATAAAAGGAATCACTCTCGCTGAAAACCATTATATCGAGTCAAAATGCCCTGCATGTTGTACGGATGCAAAAACGCACCGTTTGGAAGCTAATGATCCATGAAATGTACAAGGAATCTTTAAAAGTCCAAATCGTATTTTGGGGTCCTACGTTAAACCTACATTGTTTGTACAATGCTGATCCTGTGGGAGAGGATGCCTTTGTCCTTGATTAGTAAATGCAAGGTTAAGACCCGTGGTTAAGACAGAGGGCTGATAAGGAACTTTGAACTAGCTATCCAATCTCCCATGCAGTATCTACCAGATCTAGAAAGTATCTACACTTTCAGATTTTTAGAAAAAAAGTTGGTGTTGACCCTTTGCACATAGTTTACCATTGGCAGGGAGAGCCTCATTTGTATTCCTCTCAAATTTATTGACCTACATTCAATATATAATTGCCATGAAGTTTTGACTAAAAGCAGTCCAAGGCTCTCCCTGTAAATGGATTATAATGCAAAGTGTGTCGTTAAGTTGTTAAGGTGAGTAAATAAAAGAAAATAATATAATTTGAAGTTGCTAACTGTAAAAGATTGATATATAAAACTGATCATGTGAGTATGTAGAAACAAATCAAGAATGGAGATGGATATTCTGATGGTTGCCAGTATAGCAGCATGCTCTGTAAGGTTAGTCGGTTTCAACCTACTTTCATTTTTTCTTGTTTGGAGTCATTCTTTCCATTTGGAGCTGATGAATTGAAGAGAACCTGCAAAATAATAACAATTTCACTAAAATTATGATGTCAAAATAGTTTGCACACACAATGTGTATGTTATTATGAATTGGTTCTCGAATTCTCTGTTCACTTTTTATGAAATTTGTTTCCTGTTTGTTTGTTTGCTATTATTAGGATAATAATTATTTTAATTTGTTTATTTTTTCAAGGTTGCTCTGTTTACAAGGGATTCCTGGGTTTATAGCCATAGAACTCAAAAGCAGTGCATAAAGCACAAGCCTGGATAGGTAAAAAAGAACATGGTAGCAAAAAAGGTACAATTTCACTCTTAGCCCTTAATTCATAAGAAAAGAAACTGGGAATACTAATCTTATGTCACAGAAGGCACAAGCTTGTCTAATTTTTGTACAAATTCAATAAACAATTATAACAACTTGATATGTGGATGTGCGTCTTTTTCTTGGAAACCAAACACCTCAGCATTTTCTATACCGAAATTATCGTTTCTGGCAAATAATCATGAATGCATATTTAGAGTGGACGCTGAGCATAGACGCAGACTGTGGCCACCTTGAAAATATATGTTTGTCCGGAAGGTCAGGGTGGAAGGCTACTGCGTGAATGCTAATGACTATGCTTTCACAAATTAAATCTACAAACAATAATACTGTACATAATAGATAAAATACATACCTCAACATATCAAAAACGACACTAACTCATACAGCCTGCAGAAAAAAAATCTGCTGACGACTGCTTACGAGAATTTAGGGGCGGCTTCAAAACTCATGCGGCGGTTGCCCTCCTATTCTGGGCGGTTCAACCAGAATAAACAATACCCAACCGCCGGTTGACTTTTTGAAGCCGCCCCTTACCTCTAACCTTTGATCATGCGATTAATAATATCTATAACTGAAGTCAGAATAAACGTCCTCATCTTTTGAAAGTCTTGCTTATTTCTTATAGCCAGAATAAACTATGGACGAAACTTTAAACTGGAATTGTTGTGTGAATGGTAATTTATGCAAATTGGTTAATTGCACTAATACTTAGGTTACACTGTTGACCTTCTAGTGAATTCTGTTTACATTCAGGCCGATTTAACCTGAATATTTGGTAAAGGTATATTTTGAGCACTATATGAAAATCATACTTATATACTTGTAACTATAGCCAAAGCAGCCTTGATCTCCTTTCTAGGGTGAGTACCCCTCAGTGGTGTAGCCAGCACGGGGCAATGGGCCCCCACCCCTGACAAAAATCGAGTGGGAAATCGGGACAGCAAGCAGGAAAAATTGGAAAGGACAAGAAAAATGAGAGAGCAGCTGCTAGACAGGAAACATGGGGAAAAGCAGAAATCGTGTCAAGAGATGTGCAGAAAACGCTTAAAACTGTTTTTTTTTTTGCTTGTCAGTTTTTAAATTCAAATTGAATTTATTTTTGGTGTACGAAAATGGATTTGTTGCCGGGGAAAAATTGTGCAACGCCGTGGAAAATCGGGAAAAATTTGGGAAGAAATGTCTCTACCCCCCTCCCCCCCCCGACCAAAAAGTCTGGCTACGCCACTGGTACCCCTCCTCTTGATCCACTATCATGGTCATTGCTATGCAATTGCATGCGTAGACTGCTCCTAACCTAAGCTAGACAAATCAAATTTCACATGCTCCTACTTCCATGTCTGCTATTTTGAGGGCATCCACATGAAGCTGAACTCCACTAAACACAAACGTACCCAGCATGTGTAGATAGGAGTTCTGAATAGTTCAGATCAATTAATATTTAAACGCAACACCAATTGCAGCAATGCAAATTGAGTTGAGAAAAGTTGAACTTTCCTTTGCGTATTCATGTTGTCGGCTGCCGTAGTCTGTTTGCATTTTGAGTGTGAATTCATTTGTGGTGCTATTGCGGTGAAAATTATATAAATTTATTGGAAATGCAACGCATTGTGTTTTAAGTATGAATTCAGCTTAATGCAAACAACTGGGGCATAATTAGTCCCAATTTCAAGTAAAATTCTAAAGCAATGCAGATCTATATAGACGGTACATCTCGAACCAGCCGTAAATGTGTCCACTTCTCATTTCACTTTTTCAAACATTAATTTGCAAAGATGCATGTTCACTGAAAATGCTGGTTGGCACAGCGATGTTCCCTCGCCTTGCACCAATGAGGTCCTGGGTTCGAGTCCCACGCCCGGCGCTCTATGTGCATTTGGTTTTCATTCCATGATCGCTTCCGCAGGATTTTTCCAGGCACTCCGGTCTTCGTCCTGCATTCAAAACTGAATTTAAAAAACATCTTGGAGCCCTGTTGAAGATAAGCTTCCTTTGGCTTACTTGGTACCAAGTTGGGTTTCCTTGGCAAAAGCCTAAACAAGGTGATTTTTCGCTCGATGCTTCTGCATCGAGCGCTTATTAGAGACGACCGATCCTAAGTCTTCTGCAGAATTAATATTGTTAATATAAATTAATTCTGCTAGAATTGTGATAAAATTATGGTTCAGAAAGACTTATTCAAATTATATCCTTTTATTGTATCAAGTTGTTGTTTTTTAAATGAACGACATTTATGTAATTTTAAAAAGAAATATAATTCTTCCATAAATTTCTAAAGTCACCTGAAAATCACAGAAATGCGATGGAGTCTAAGTATGTAACGTTATATTCAATTGGTTGAGTAATAAAAAATCACTGGTAAACATCCAATGAAAGAAATTGGGCTATCCATGTTTGTTAAATCCCTGTGTGTCTTGAAAAAGGGGTAGTTTGGTTATGCAGGATATGTGCCGGTGAAAAAAATCCCCTTTATGTTGAAATTTACAAAGAAGATTTAATGTGCCCCCTACAGCATAATTTTTAGAAGTTTGGCTTATAATATCATTTAGTATTTAGTTAGCTTGAAGGGCCAGGTTTGCCTGGAATTCTTCAGTGTTGTCCAAAATATATGTTTTTCTTTATTATGATAGAAATTAAACGCTGCATTAAAATTGAAAACAACTCGACCTGATGGTGTTTCCCCTTGAGTTTGTAACCCAAGCCACTGTTTATTTGAACAAGGCCGTATCGATCAATAGGCCTACTTTTTTGTTTTGTAAATCCAAATTATAAGCAAGGTTGTTCGCCTGGGGGGCACTCACCTTTAAAATACATCATAATTAGACAGTGATGTGGACATAAAACACCATAAGCAAGGGACAAGCAGAAACAAAACACGCAAATTTGCCAACAAAAAGCCCCGACCAAAAAAGAAGTCAAAAGGGGGGAAAAAAAGGGGAAAAGTAGTAAAAAAAATACCCAAAAAAAGAAGGGCCGGGAAAAAAAAACCAAAAGAACCGGCCGAAAACCAAAAAGAAGAACCCTAACCCCGGGGGGCAACCAAAAAGGTTTGGAAAAGGGCCACCCCGGAAAACCAAAAAAAAAGGCCCTGCCGAAACCGGAATTTGGGCAAAAAAAAGGGAAGCCAAAGGGAAACGAATTTTCCCCAAATAAAAACCCAAAAAAATGTTTTTTCCGTAAAATTACTATTGTTTGGAGTTGAAAATCGCTAACAATTAGGTTGAAAACTTTATAAAACACAGTTTTGAGCCATTTTGTTGCAAATGAGATCTTCTGAACTGGTAATCTTGAAATGGGCATCAGTTTGGGACCGGAAGAGGAGGCTTGAAAACGGGGTCTTGAAAGTGGCATATACCCGTACCTTCCATCAATGTAAGTGACCTCCCGAGATCCTAACTTTGATTGGCAAAACCATCCTAAATCCTTGTTTTTGTTAAAGCGGATGCAAGATATAATAGACCTAATCAAATTTGAGTAACCCTTCTCCATGAGGCCTCCCACCAAAAGTATTTCGCATTTCTCAGTTAAAATAAATACTGGTTCCGGGGGGCACTCAACTTTGAGGTATACGCGCCATGTGCAACAAACTTTGAAAGACCCCGGGGTTTTTTCTCACTCGCTCTCACCAAAAGATATTTACAAACTTTCACTCAATGACCCCCTATGTTTTAAAAACCTTCGTCACTCAATGACCCACCATTTTCTTAAACTTTTCGCAAAAATCGTCCAAAATTTGTCAACATTTTTGTGAAATTTGACCAATTTGAGCCTACTTTTTGTGAAGTTTGCCCAAAGCCCCCTTATTTTTGCACTTTGTCACTGAAAGACCCCCTTTTTGACTCAATTTGTCACCGAAAGACCTCTGCTTCCAAAGTGCTCGGTGGCACTCATACGTCATTTACATATGTGAGTGCCCCCGTGTGAGGTGGAACCTCTAATATGAATTGGAGATATGCCCCTCAGGTCCGAAACCCGTACCAATACATCCGAGGGTATATTAGGCGAAACCCCGGAGGTACTTACACTGATGTATGTGCCGCCTTCAAGACCCCCTTTTCAAGCCTCCTCTCCCACTCGTCAAGATGCTCACTTCAAGATTACTTCAGTTTCGAAGACCCCCAAGGAACTTTTCCTTAAATTGATTCCATTTTTATTACACACGCTAAGTCCAATCTTTGAGTCCAATCCATCTAGATATTATACAACAGCATGCAAAACCATAAACATGCAAACGTCAATTTTTGCTATTCTCATTTCCAAAATTATACACAAAAAGTCCAGCAAATTTACAAAAGGCATCAAGCACAGTTTTTTAGAAGACCTTGTTTTTTTAAATGACACCTTATTGGACTTTACTTGGCAAACAAAGGTCATGTTATGGTCGTAAAAGGCTGCCATAGAGTAAAAAGTAAAACTGAGATTAACATAAGCAAAGATCAGTAAGCCCCATGTAGTCATGTTGATGGCTTTGAGAAAATAAAGATAAATATTTCTTATTTCTAATCATTTTTTTTTTTTTGAAATAAGACTTTGCAAGTGTTTTGAAGCTATCATAAGATTATGAATCTGCAAAAATAAAAATTTTGGCAAATAACCACCTTTGCATGTATTTTCACCGTAAGCGCCAAATGATGTTTGCAGCATTTATGGCTGGTTTGAGATGAATAACACATATTGCATGTCTGACAGATTTTATTAAAAATTTGTCCTATGCTAGCTTCAAGTAAATAGCCTTCTGTAATTACAGACATTGAGGTTCAGGAATGCATGAAATCAGATTGGTCTATACAAGGGGGTATCAAAAAGTTTTTAAGATCACCAAGAAGAAATACAGCCAGGAATATAATTTTATTATGTGACCCTTAAGTCATCTTTATCTAACCACTGTTCAAAGTAAGACATTTTTCCCACTTAAAACTGACTGTCCACAGACCAACTTTGTAGAGGTCCTCTTTTAGCCAAAAAAATTCACATTGTATTTTGTTATATAAATCAACATTTTCAGGTCGGCCATGCTTTATTACTTCATTATGTCAATTGAGGACCCTAGAACTAAAAGGGGGTTAAGTCACAAAATCTTGAAAATTGAGTTGTGTCAATTTCCTGCTACAGAATTCTCACATCTACATTCTGTACAAGTTTTGTAGTAATTTGATGATCAGAGAATGTGTAAGAGTCACTGCAATATACAGCTATACCATTCAAGACAACACAAATGATATGATGTTTGTGCCATTTTCTCAGTTTGTACTCAATGCGACTTAACCCCCTTCTGGTTCTAGGGTCCTCAATTGTTGACCAATTTTGGTATTAGTATAAAGAGGAGATCCGAACCTATATTTTGGTATCAACCATCTTAACTTTGGGCGTGTCATTATAGAATTACCTGGCTTAAATGCAGGGATTTACTTTTACGCAACGTATCTTTGATTTCTACATGCATTTTATCTGGTTAGCTAAGACAGGTTGTTGACATCTATCAACATCTGTACAAAAAATATAAATGTTATTGATATTATTTTTGCACCATATTGTACATAAGGACGAGTGACTATCCTGACAAAAGTTAATCGATATAGCTTCTTTCCTTCTGGGTGATCTTTAAAACTTTTTAATATCCCCTTGTATACATGCTATATGAATAATGTTGTATCCATGGATGATTTTCATGCTTTTCTCACTTACATTTACTTGAGACAGTGCTATGTGAAAGTAGTTGCCAATTCCAGTCACTCGTTTGGGATAAATGTACACATAACTCTGGCCAGAAAATATTGGTGCACCTCTCTGAAATACAATTCAAAACATGGAAGTTTGGTAAAATTCTGATATAGTGCACATCATGTTTTCTCTGAAACAAAATAATCCTTAAAAAAAAAACAAAAAAACCAACTTGCCGAGGAAAAGAAAAAAACAAAACCAAAATTGATGTTAAATCCGGCGATAACAATATGTTAAATCATCTAAGTAGTATAAGGCCAGCACATGACAGGAACTGGGAAAATATCACTATATCTGAATTTTAAATCATGATGGCAAAATTCTTGTGTCAGCAGGCATTTTAGAAAACATAATTTTGATAATGTTCCTAATAGGGGTTTTGATTGGCTTCTGGTGAGCTTGGATGGTCTAGTGAAACATTACAGAATCCTGAAGCTGAGTATATCAGAGCAGGGCATCACATGGACTGGTATAACATCAAAGTATTAGACAGGGAGTCAGATTATTTTCGTCGGGGAGTAAAGGAATCGATATACATCAGAACATCTGACAGCCAGCTCAACAAAGACCGAGGACCACACATACTTTCCAAAGCCTACAGTTCCATTTCCATCTTGTGTCAGAGTCTAGCGGCCGGTGACCTTTCAGGTCACTGACCCTTGACTCTGACACTCCCGTACCAACAGTCAGAGTGACCAAGCCATAGAGTTTCATGGTGAAAGCTCTCAAAGGTGAGCACTTTATTTGCTTTGAGAAACAGTTTAAACCTTCAAATCATTACAGAATCCTGAATCATGAGGTTGTGGGGTTGAGTCTAACTACTGCAGATAGGTTATGTCCTTGGGCAAGACATTTAATATTCATCATCAACTCAAATGCATTGGGGAGCTATTAGGGAAACATTACTGATATATTTACATTAAATATTGCATCTAGTTAAGGCAAAATGGTTGAGACGATTTCTTAATAATAGCCACACACTTTTGATATAACTCACCATTACAATCCATCCATTGGGCGTGATATAGTCGTGATTGACAAGACAATCTCCCGAGTCTATCTGGCATACCGTTGTGACGGAATAATTCTGCGGTCTGTTGAGCCACTCTACTGCCACCTTGTATTTGTCAATCCATGTCACTGATTTGTAGTAGTAATCACTGAATGGGGAAAACAAAGATGGAGTTACTCAAATTTGAAAATATATCATGCCCTACAAATTAGCTCAATCGGTAAGGCGCTCGCTTGCGGTGCAGAAGGTCCCGAGTTCGAACCCCGCCGGTGCCAAAAGTTGAGTGTGCTTGAAATTCCCTTGGACAAGGAACTAACTGCTAATTGTCTCGTGGAAACCCGTACGAAACTCGGGGAGCTGACCCGGGCAGCGATGGTGCATATGTGGGCTGATCAAGGTTCAGCGCCCCTAGAGGTTGTCGCAGAACCTGAAATGATGCTTGGTGCTTACTTGGGCCACAGTGGTCAGCGAACACCTGTAAAGTGTGCAGAGGCCGAGTGGTATTACAAATCTGGGAGGCATAGCGCACTATAAATCCCCAGTATTTTCTATTTATTTTGATTTTTAGCATTTTGTTTTTTCAGATATTTAACAAACACTTTTGATGTCACAAAAGGCTGATTTCTCCCATATCTTTTACAGTCCAAGACCTCTTGCACTGCAAACCAATGTCAGCCACCTAGAGATGCTTCCTTTGAATTTTTCCTTGGACAAGCTTGTTTATTAAGTATGCAAGCATATGATATTTAATAAACTAAAGTTATACAGCAAAACATTCTTAACATGATTCTGCCTGCCTGGTCCTACCCAGCAGGCAGAATTTTAAAATGAATTATTTTTAACTTGGTATAAAAAAAGGCTTATGTAAATGAGACTTAAAAACAACTTTAACTGGGTAATATAATAATCATTTACATTCAATCACATTTTAAAAGAGTTTAGGAGGAAGATTTATATTTTAAACATCTAAATTTATGTTTAAAAATTTTTCTTTTAGGAATTTTAACATTAAGGGGTGGCATACTTTTGTAAAGTTTTGAAAAGTTTTCACAAATTAGGGGCGGATGGCGTAGAACAAAAAAAACACCAGCCTTTTCAAATGTTGAATCATGGAGTAACTTACTTTTCAGCAATCTCAGCTGGGGGCATGAGTTCCACTGGTTGTTCTGCTAGGCCATTATTGGTACTAAGACTCTGTACATGCAGCTTGACTGTGGGGTTGGTTTCTCCAGCTTTTGGGTAGGGATATTTCTGGACCTTACTGTAGATGTTGTTATTGTAGTCTGGATACCAGGCTCGCTTGACGAGTGTGTCGTTGAAGCTGCCATAGACCATGTGAGTGTTGTCTGGACTCCAGTATATTGCAGTATTACTGGATAGCATTTCCTCTGGAATAACAACATCACCCCCATTTTAGAACTCCCTTGATAAAGTTGTTAAACAATCCAAAACTATTAAAAGCTTTAGGAATGGATTGAAAGCAAATCTCCTCTCTAATTACTAAAATCTTTTTGGATATAAATCAGTATAACAAAATAATGTTTATATTTTGGATAACATCAAAATCACTTTTCTCCTACT
>JXSR01S038190.1:2871-14305 GCA_000969725.1 Ophiothrix spiculata
ACCAACATATGGTAATAAGGGCATTTTGGCAGCCATTTTGAAAACGCCCTCTAGCGAAAAAAGTGCCGGGGTACAAAAAGTCTACCCTCACTTTTTTGTCATGTCTAAAGGTCTAGTCCATGACTGTGAAGAGTAACTGAGGGTACAACTCGTGCACACGGGAACCTACCCAGCCTAAGGACTATAGGAGCCATTTGCTTGAGGTGAGGCGATATTTTTGGGGGAGTTTTTATAACTTGACGTTCGAGATATCGGAAAAACGTTGAGTCACTATGTAACGACTCGTGTGATCAGAGTCATGAGGTCATGACAAATAAAAACTCCAGCACCCAGCACAGATTACATTGTCTTTGTATATGTAATAGTTGTATCACGATTGGCCGTAAGGCCACGAGTTACTTGAATCTGGTGATATATACATGGCTCAATGTACCATTTTAGACAATCTGTCTCTAACTTGACAGGACAACGAAAAACAGACCATGATAACATTACTACAATCCTTCTGTGCTTTCCTTATCAAACATTTTTCTATTCAGGTTTTGGAGTTACCCTCCATTGTTACTATTTAACTGTCTGAGCAAAAAGGTGCCCGGAGGGCATTCGTATTGATGTACCCCGGGTGGTGTACACATGCGTGAACGTAGGATTAGAAAATATAAGTTTTTATCTTACCTTATAAGAAATACCCCTAAACAAGGATGTACGTAAGACTAAGTTCCTCAACCTGTGACGTCAATATCTCGTCACAGGTCAATGCACAAAAGCCGCCAGATCACCAGATGGCTTGAGAATGTGTCTCGGATGAGACACGAAACATTGCCGCTCAAAACAAGTAAGTCCAGATGAACTGGTTTATACAACCTTCTAATGTTGAATACCTGGAGGAATCATAATCTTCATAAACGTAAGGATGTACGTACATTTTTACTCAACATATTATCCCTTAATATTTGATTTTTTCAGGTTTTAAAAAACACCCCTTTTTGGAAATTAGACACATATACTAAGTAATTTAATCATTCTATCCATACCTCAGCAGCGGCTTGGATTATGGTCTGCGCATCTACTTCACGCATGCATGCTAGCAATTCTTGAGAGTTACTTGCAGAACATCCAACTGCTGCTCCAAGCTCGAAAGCTTTATCACGCTGAGTAGTTGGATCATACGGGTAGGACCATCCTGCCAGCATACTGCCACTCTGTTAAAAGAATTGTAAGGTTTTAGTGTTTACATGCACACATACATTGACAGCCAAAAGGGGTCATCTGACTCCTAAGACAGAGTCAGGACCCGGTCAGGACCCATAGTCACATAAAATTAGATAACGAGTCCGTACGTTTCGTGTTTAAGGGTCAGAAAACACTGATTTTCAACAAAAAGGGGTATATTTTCAAAATCCAAACACTCAAAAATTACCCCTAAACAAGGGGTGTTTATTTAGAAAACTTGTTAAGGGGGTAAAATGAAAGGAATAACTGTGTGAAATCCTTATGTAGGGGTCATTTTTAAGGCTACTCGAAAAACGTGTTTAGGGGGTATTTTGAAAACCTTTGTTCACGCATGTGTACACCATTATAGCTAAGTGGCCCCCCGGGGTCAGGACCCATAGTCACATAAAATTAGCAACGATTCCGAAAAAGGACCACTGGACTTCCTATATAAGAGTCAAGATCCTTGATTCTACTGTCATGACAAATAGAGTCATCTATGCACAAGTAGATTTAGTGTTTTCAAGTTGGTGATATTTCTATCATGTTACCTGAACAGTCCAATATATATTTTAGAATAACATTTTCTTTACCGAAATATAACGATAATTGACATAATTTGACCCGAATTCGATATTCAATTCACAGGGCAATACACAATTCTTTAAGTATAACATTTTGTAGCAAAAGCTCCAGACATTTCTGAAGCTTAATCATATCAGTTTTGGTTTCGACCCATTAGTGAGCCTGGGTTTGATTCCCTCTCAATCAACGATTTCCTTTTTTTTTTTTTAATCTCAGATTTTTATTATATATTATTAGGCTATATTAGGCAAAAACAGAAAGAGAGAAAAAAAAGAATCAGGTATATTTCCTGTGGGTGGTCACAAAACCTAAATGCGAAATGCGTTTTTTTTTTTTTTTTTTTTTTAATGAGGTGCTAAGGCAAATTTGCATGAGAACATCCGCATGGGTGATGAATTTTAGTAAAAAACCTGTTGAATCGCAGGCAAACTGCTGTTTCGGTTGTTTGTTGAAAAGAAAACACGTCTCTAGTAATTATATTTTAATCGTCCCTATTCTTTTTTATTAAAATCTGCTATTCTGATTTTCATTGTTTATATTAAAAATCAGAATAAAAAAAATAAATACGGTGATATATGATGCCAAAACGAAATGCACGCGGCCCAGAGGAAACACACTTGTTTCTTTTTTTTAGCCTTATCTTATCAAATTTTTAAATACAGCATTCTTTTTTTCTTTTTCAAAGCCCGTGAGGGTCTTTATTCTTTTTTCTTTTTTTACATAATATAAACAAGCCATTCTTTCCTGGTCGACGTTGATCTGTTCAGATAGGTCACCAATAAAGTATGAAGATTAACACATAGGGCTATAACTTGAAGTTCTGCTCAGTGTTTGCTAATCAAGGCTTCATGGCGAAGATGATAAGGCGTATGATTCTCGATCCGAAAGTACCTGACACGAACTCTGGGCAGGTACAAAGGTAAATTTGTTCATACATAGGTGTATTAAAACATCAATAAATGTAGCTCTAGAAATTAAGCTACATTCAAATATGAAAAAAGCATGGAATTGTATCTTATTCTTAATTATATATAGGTTTTTCAGGTCAAATGTCCATGGTATCAAAGCAATAGTCATATATGGCCTTTCAAATGTCAATAGGAAAACCAAATGTCAAAACAATGAAAATATATCAGATCAAATGTCCACTGTAAAACATTAATATCACAGTAGTTAATTCAAATGTCAATAGAAAATTCAAATGTCCACACAATAGAAATTGTTACATAATACCCCGGGGGGGGGGGGGGCACTTAGCTATAATGGTGTACACATGCGTGGGGGGGGGGGGGGGGGGGCACTTAGCTATAATGGTGTACACATGCGTGAACAAAGGTTTTCAAAATACCCCCTAAACACGTTTTTCGAGTAGCCTTAAAAATGACCCCTAAATAAGGATTTCACACAGTTATTCCTTTCATTTAACACCCTTAACAAGTTTCAAGTTTTCTAAATAAACACCCCTTAAACAAGTTTAAACTCCGTGCCTAAGTCTGAAAAAATACCCCCAAACGTGTTTAGGGTTAATTTTTGAGTGGTTGGATTTTGAAAATATACCCCTTTTTGTTGAAAATCAGTGTTTTCTGACCCTTAAACACGAAACGTACGGACAGTGCCTCTTTACAAAAATACCCCCTTTTTCCGTGTTTTTTTGTTCACGCATGTGTACAACAGTATGGCTAAGTGGCCCCCCGGGGAATAATACCTTGATCATCTGACCATCAAACGTGTGTTAGGTATATCAAATGTTACATAGATAAATCAAATGTCACTTTGACACAAAAGCAAACGAAACAAAATCAAACTTTATTTCAATTTCATCAAATATACATTTGAAAGGCCAGGTAGACCTGAAGTAAGCATGCCCTTATGAAACAAAATAAGTTCCATCCAAAACCCACCACTCAAAATAACACGACTTAAGTAAAATTAAAAACATGTAGAGAAAATATAAAATAATGAAGTACAAATTAATATATACAAGTCTAGGTAGATGGGTCAATGCAACCAATTATTCACTGCTATTACACAAGTATTAAGGATTTTGAAGCCTGATGTTGTATGTCTCTGTATTCGAAATGAACGGGTGAAAATAATCGTCTTTCTCTTCAGATTTCTAGCCATGATGTTTCAACAATAATTTTGTCTTCCATAATCATTACATGGGATGATTAAGGTATTCAAACATGCTACAGAGTTGTTCATCGCTAATCAACAACGATGCATCCATGCGTCTGCGTATTTTTTATCGCGCGAGGGTGGCTTTAGCCAGTGGCACCCGAGTGTGATAAAAATACGCCGACACATCGGATGCAGAGTTGTTGGATTAGCGATGAACAACTCTGTAGCATGTTTGAATACCTTTCAGCAACGAAAATCTTCCTGAAAACGTATAATTAAATTCTAAATATTTTCAATTTAACAGATACTCATCTGATAAAAATACTTAGAAGAAATTGAAACAAAATGCTAGATTTTAAATGATCGTTGCTTTGTTGTGTTCAACTGTTCCCATGCGCCAGTCCTTACACGTATTCACGTTCCTGACGCGCGATGAACAGTGCGCC
This sequence comes from Ophiothrix spiculata, assembly GCA_000969725.1. Taxonomy (NCBI): domain Eukaryota; kingdom Metazoa; phylum Echinodermata; class Ophiuroidea; order Amphilepidida; family Ophiotrichidae; genus Ophiothrix; species Ophiothrix spiculata. The sequence goes on from JXSR01S038190.1 coordinate 7,236, forward strand.
GATTTATGTGGACTGCGTAACGCACCTCCGTGTACGCTGTGTCGTGCGTGACGCGCTTATTTGAAAATCAGTGAGTTGTTGAAATAGGCATATATACGAGCGTATCACAGAGGAGGGGAAAAGTATCAAAACAGACGGGTAAATTAAACGAGTTTTTCACGTTTGTACACATGAAATGGTGTAAATGAAATAGACTTACGTTACTTTATATTTAATAACAGAAATGGACATTTTGAACACAAAGTATGACTTAATTGCAAAGTTCAAGTCGAAGCTATTAAAACAGTGATAATTGAAATCGCTATTAAACATTTGGTTTCACAGTTGTGACGTTAATCAAACTAATTTGACATTTTTTGACAATATGGACATTTGAAGTGCCTTAGGTTGGTATTTGGTGTGTGGTATTAATACATTAATATATACCAATGTTGACATTTCAAATTTCCGTATGTTGCCATTTATTTACTTATTTGGACAATTGATTTGCCTAGTTAGATTATTGGTCGAAATAAGTGGATATTTAACCTGAAAAACCTATAATATCCTCTCGCATGGAGTCCGAATGACTTCAGGAGTCATAATCACTGACTCTCTTAAGGAGCCACCGTTGTTTGACTCCATATTGGAGTGGTTTGACTCCAAAAGTGGAGTTGTTTTAGAGTTAGAGTCACTGTTACCCCATGTACGGATTCACCTGGACTCTTTTTTGGCTGTCAGTGTAGTATTAAAGTTGAAGGTAGGTTTTGGATTAGGATAAGAATATGTTCTAATTTATAAATCATGCACACTCGATAATTGTCAAATATTATTTCTGGTCCCTTTGCACTGTTTTACAAAAAGCAGACACGAACATAGGTCTCATAATTAGCAGGTAAAACCTCGGTTTGGCTATGTCATTTTAGGAACCCTTCATCCCAAACTGATCGAGGTTTTGACAAGGGCCTGAAAAAAAAAACATAATGAAACACTTGAATTCTTAAACGATACTTTTTGCTGGAAGCTAATGACCCAAAGGATTGATTATCTTGTATTATAATTCTATACGTTTACCTGTATGATCGCTTGGTCAAAATAATCGCGACTCAATGGAGAAAGCAAATGCGCAGAAACGCTGCCACCACCAGCACTCTCACCAAATATCGTTATCTTATTTGCGTCACCACCAAAAGCTTTGGAAAATGAAGAAAAAGTTGAAACAGTCAGGATTGACATTTAGTACTTTAAAAAAAGTTTTTGAAAAAGGGTTGTGTTTTTCAATTTCAGTTTTAACTTATGCCACTTCATATAGCGGGTTTCTTTACTTTGCTATATACACACCTTGTATGTTAGCTCTGATCCACTTCATCGCTAAGACCTGGTCTAGCATCCCGTAATTGCCCGGAAAGGCATCATCATCTAAAAAGGTGTACAACAAACGGTTTAATGTTTCAGTCTTATACTAAGGAACACAAAAATCCATTTAAAAAGGCCATGTCATACATAAACGTATTGGATATACGTTGAACAGTTTTCATAAAATTGAATGAGCCGCGCAATTGGATTAAGATAGCACCGTCAAATTAAGACTCAAATAATCGCTGATTAGCATGATTAGAAACCGCCTTTATTAATCTCAAATAATTTACATCACAAAACGTTTGAGGGTCAGCAAACTTAACATGACCAAAGATGAACAAATGGCGTTCAAAGTATTGCGATGTATATACAATTGTCTACAAATAAAATGGTATATTAGCCATTCTACCTTATAAAATTCGAGTGAGGTTTTGGTACCCCTTTCAAAAGACGTATTACAAAATGTAGTACTGAGTTAAACCTCAACTAAATATCAGGGATGTCAATTAGTGTAGAAAAATCCGTGCTGGGTTGAAATTAATGTTCAAGTACCTTAATGTTTAAAATAATTAAAAATGTAACTATTGAAAAAAAATGAAGTTCCTTTAAAAATGAAGGGGTCCTTTGAAGTTTTAAAAAAAAAAAACGTATATTACAGTTGATTGAATGTTCGCATGTTTTCATAAATGAGTAGCTCCGTGTGAAAAATGGACCAGAGGTCGCCGTTCAAACTAATTTTAGCGCGTTGTACGAAAATGCATTTTGCGATGTGATTCACTCACTTTTAGGCAAAAAGTATACAACTATTTTAAAGGAAATACATCCATTGATCCATTTATGAAGGACACCTTTTGGAAACCACATCTTGTAGTTCACAGCAGTCGATCGAAACCCCATACCACCGCACCGGTTGGAGATCTCTCATTACTTTTGCAATCCCTGGATGACAAAGACGTCTCCGAAAAAGTGTCTCACATCATTACAGCCGGTAGATATTCGTGATCAAAATGGTATATTTGTTGAATTTCAACAATGAATGAATCATCTCGCGAAATGCCCTCCAAACCCCACACTACAACACTCTTCCACGTGTTTTATAAATCCCCGCAAGCAGTGGGAATAATCATTGGAGCTTACCCGGCTGACATTGCAAAACACGCCGAAGGTTTCTTTCGTCTTTTTGGATGGTATCAGTTAAATGGTTGTGAATTTGGTTTAATATCATAATGTTACTCACATGCGCCGCTCTTTCATGTCATTAATCTAGTAAAAATACATAAAATCTTGTTGATATAAGCACTTTTAAAGGTTACGGGAGTAAGTACAGTTACTGTTATCTTACTGGTTTAACGTCAGTGGCTCACAGCATTCACAACTTGCACATTTTCACAGCGCCAACATCATCCTTGCAGGGCCGGTAATATATTCAGACACCTTATCTTTCTAATTACGAGTTCTGTTTTCGTAGAGATGACCATCAGTCACGGTGCGATTAACTGTAACAATGGTTCCTTATAAGTGTTAGCAGAGCGGAATGAATCAGTGAACTAAATCACATCATAGATAGTCGAAATATTGATAATCATTCCGATTAATCTTGATAACATTCAATAGGATTTCTATAGAGCTGGTCAAATCCCTTTGAAAATGATTGTACCTGTTTAATTTTCCGAATACGATTTTACAAAATTCAACATTTTGTCGAGGGGGACTCCAATATTGCATGCATCATTCTCCTGTCCACTGAAAGTCAAAAGCGAGTTAAGTTACTCTCAAGAGGGAGTTTAAACCAGCAAATTTGGATTCTATATCAATATTAACTTCATTTTGAGAGTCACTTGACACCCAATATCATGACTCTCTTCAGGAATCACTTCAACTCTTTTGAAGAATTGTGATGACTCCAAAAAAGAGTTTACTTTTTAGAGTCGAGCATCCTATCATGACTCTCATGAGGAGAGTCAACCTGACTCGACTCCCCATGGGAGTCACTCCTCACGTTGACCTTCATGGGAGTTAACGTGACTCCTCATAAGAGTTATCATGATGCTGGACAACCTTCTAAGTGAGTCATTTGACTCCCATTCGGCTTTCAGTGTCAATATCCTTCCCGAGGAGCAGTCAGGAATTTACACCTCAAAATATGTCCGATTGCAATGCAAATTAGTGTGAAAATGTCTTTAAATATATACTATTCTTATGTCTTTTAAAATAAAATAAAAAATGGTGAAAACCATCCAATTTTCAAAGATTTCTACTTTCCACACCCCCTTTTGTCCTATTTGTGAGTACCACCTAATATTCACAGCTTAAAACCCCGGTATATAAAGTTACAGACGATTGAACCCCTGTCACAACAATTGAAACTCTTTGATGTTTGTATACTTATCAGACAATGGGTTAGTACGTACACGTCACAGTACATCCAGTATGTTAATTGTGCCGTGGGATAATAAAGGAAGAAATACTGAAATATTGCATCAAAAATTAGGTCATTTTTAATCACAAAAATGAGCATAACTCTGGAACGGAATTACCGATTTTAAAAATTCAAACGGATTTGGAAAGCTTGTTACTAGTTCTATCCTTATCTATTTAATTTAACTCATATAGTCCTAATCCAAGTTTTTGCCTGAAGTGCCCATTTGGGGGTGCATGAAATTGAGTGATAATAACATTGCCTAAATTTTTGGTATCCATACCAAAATATCTTCCATACTCCAAGGCAGTTAGACAACTAGTTGACTAAAAATCTTTTGATACAATAATAGGAGAAAAAACGGTTTGTTTTCATACTTTCAACGAACCAAGCTGTTTGATCTTCCACTAACATAAAACGGAAGCACTAATGTGATTGAAAGTTAGTTCTCTAACTAGCCCTATATTTCTCCTAAATTCCCATGTCTTTAGATTTATCTCTATCATTATTACCTCGACGCAGTACGCTCACCCGCGCGTCAGGTAAAATAACGAAAAATTGCCATAGAAAACTACAGAGATAAGCTTATCTCTCGTCAGCTAGGGGGTCCAGTTTAGTCACTTACATTGCGACTGGATACACGACTGGATATTGACCAATCAATGAAGAGAACCAGTGCCGCTTGTGGCGCTGTGTACAGTTGTAGACGGTCAATGCAAGTGAAACCACTGTGGGCTATGATGTGTTGTTTATTCACCCTACTCCCGTTGTACATCTGAAACAGTTTGTCAAATGAGTCCATTTTTTGATATTGAACAAATGACTTCAAATTTGGGCCGATATTTTCAATACGAAGTGAGAAATGGGATTTTGTTTTGGACGCTTAGCTACTGTCAGGCACTGGTAGAATAAAAATATTTGAAATAAATCAATTTCTTAGTTTGTTTGTCATTTATTTTTACACACCCATAAATTCCTTATGTTGACATTTTCACTAACTTACTCCTATTTGTAGCTCAAATACCGCCAACTTTTTCGGACAAAATCTTTAATATCCCCGGAACCGCTAGACCCACAAATGTGATCTTGGTGTCATTTTATTTTAGAAACAGAGTACAATTCGAATGTGGCATAAAAAAAAATTGAATAGGAACTTAAATTTTCTCGTTGATATCCCTAATATCATTCTATGACACTATTATTAAATATCTGAAATACCTGTTGTAAGAAACCCCAGAGCTGATAGTCTGTAGTTGAAGGTGACCAGAACTACTTCACCGATTGCAGCAATAGAGTACCCGGGATAAGATCGGTCATAACTATTGCCTCTATTGTAAGCTCCTCCGTAAATGAACACCATCACTGAAGCAGCAGATGGCTGTGAAAACAAACAATTGTATAAAGATACATCCAGATCAGGGTCAGTTAGGCCCCAGACACTTTATCCCATATATTTCATAGCTCATTTTATTACTATTTCTCAATAGTCGCTGGTGTACGTTTCTTCGGTGATCACATGATCAATGGCTCCAATTATCGTCACGTGTAACGTAATATGTGGACAAAAACGGGGTCACAAAATGAAGAATGCTGCTCAAATATCGATAAATCCTGACATCGTCCTTGATGTGTGTTACGCTTAATCGGGTACAAGGTGTACAGCATTTTTAGCTGAGTGTCATCTCTGTTACTCTGCGGGTCAGTATTCATGAAACACTGACAACTCAAGTTATCAAATTCTCCTTCCAGTACATCCTGATTCCTACATTTTACAGTTTTCCTACACATGACATTTTTATGTAGCTTATACTAAATGGAACAAATTACATACAGAAAAATTGTCCCTCAGATGACATAAACAATTTGTAAATAACTTAAAGAAATAGAAAGAATAGACACAAACTAGATTGCCTTTATATGATCATTTATTGAAGAATATAAGGTACGTGGTGACTGTTTTCGATATTAATTACTCAAGCGCGGCAAAGTTTTGTATGAAGCCTTTCGAAGTTCTTTGTTAAAATTATTAACTGCATGATTGTGCAAGAGGAAAATTGAGGATAACATCAATCATATCTCTGATTTGCATCGATGGATTTTCTTGAAATTTTCCACAATGATAAACAAAGGCATTGGCTTTAAGGTAATATAAGTTTTAAGAAGCTAGTTTGACCGATACTTTGAACATTATAACAACATTTTAATTTCGGTGGCCATTTTTGCCAAACTGCAATTTTGCCTGATTTTCCGATCCAAAGTACTTTATGGCGTCATAATTATGTAACGCCCTGACCGATTTTGATGCATGATCTTGGTATCGGTGGATAGGAGATGATCATACCTATTATTAAAAGCAAAACAAAGTTCATAGGGGGTTCCGTTCCAAAATGTTATGGGGTTGCAACAGCCCCCACCCCCCTTGGGAGTTCGAGTACAGTATTCGTTAGGCGGTGCTGTAATACAAGAGTGCCAATAAAATCGAAACGGTTTGACAGATTTAGCTGAAATTTGAAATTTAACCTTCTTCAGCGGTTCTCTTACATGTGACATTGAAAACTAAATTTTGAAATCGGACCAAGCTCCTCAAATAAATTAATGTTAGTAACTGAGTGACAATGCGTGGAGTTAAGCTTTTAACCATGTCAATGCCAATCCGACAGATATTGAATTTTAGCTCTATTTCAGGGAGAAACTCAAAAAAGAAACGTACAAGTAACTTATACATGTTCAAAAGTGCAAAATAGGTTGCAAAGTGACAAATATAATATTGTGAGCAACACGGGGTAAACAAAACTCACTTTCTAAAAAATGGCGATTTTTGACTTATCATTGTATTCACAGTATTTAGTAAGTATTTTCCTAACAAGTTATTGATTCTTACGACGTTCTTAATCATTTTTAAAATCATGGGCAATCTTAAATATATGGCTATGTATTCTACCCAACTGTATTCATTTTCTTTGGTAAGAGGTTAAAAGTCTTACACTTGTGCGCAGTGGCGCAGCCTTTTTTACAATAATATATAAACTTGATAAAGCTAAGCTATTCATATGTCCATAAAATCGTAACCGACGAGTAACGAAATTTCAGTGACAAATTCATTTGAGACGGTTTTCTATATTTTGCCCGGAATGGGCAATCTTAAATATATGGCTATGTATTCTACCCAACTGTATTCATTTTCTTTGGTAAGAGGTTAAAAGTCTAACACTTGTGCGCAGTGGCGCAGCCTTTTTTACAATAATATATAAACTTGATAAAGCTACACTCTTAGAAAGAAAGTATCAAATATGAGACAAAAAGGATCAATTTT